>VWZO01008868.1:186014-432619 GCA_013396975.1 Bucco capensis | reverse complement strand
AATTTTTTTTGTTTGGGTGCCCCCCCCCCCCCCCTTCTCCCTCTCCTTTCCCTTCTCTGCATTGCAGGGTTTAATTGAACAGTTTAAAGTGATTCTTCTTCAAGGGCCATTAATTGATTTTATTTGTGTATTCTCCAGGGGTCAAGGGGAAAAGAGAATAAAACATAAGCTCCAGGTTGGAGTTTGTCACGGTTCCCACCTTTCCATGAGCATAAAGCTCATTTCTTCCTTAGCATTTCAGATCTCTTCCCACACTTATTCCCTGCTTCTAACATGCTCAGATGTTAGCCTCTCTGTTTTCCCTTTTCCACTGTTTCTTTCCAAAATTTGCCACCCGAATTGGGAACACAAGGCAGCAACCTCCCTCTCTTTCTTTTCCTCTGCAACAAATGCCACATCAGTGTTTAAACACTGCTTTGCTTTTAGGGATCCAAGTGACTTCCTCTGCCCCACACTGAGCAGAGGAGAGGGCACAAGTTTTCATGTGTTTCTAAACCAATGGTCCTCAAAGCTCAGGTGATTTCCTCTACAACCTGGAGAGACTTTGGTTGTCTTAGAACCCACTTGTGAGCAGCCTGCCTCTTTCACCCCACTAGCCCAACAGGGCATGTAAAGCTCTATATGACAGCCAAAAGCTGCCTCTGTCTGTCACTAGGTCTCCAATGTTTTCCTTCTCAGCTGACACTCAGCATAAGGTAACTGGCTGCTCCAAACAAACATATAACAAGCTGGCTTTGTTTACTTCAGATACTGCAAAGCCATTTGTTTCCTTCAGCTCCTAACTCCACTCCCTAAAGCTGGCCCCAAAGACTTGTTGTTTCCTGAAGCTCTTCCTCTCCTCTTCTTCTGCAGAAGTACATTTCTTTCAACAGAATTTTCAGAACATAAGGGGTTTCTTTTTATTATTATTGTTATTTTTAAATCACACCAATGCATCAGGGAAGTTTGCATCCTCCCACTCACTTCACACAGATCCTCCCCACAAAACTCTCAATTAATGGCAAGGTGAAAGGCACTTTTCTTTCCACAGTCTGGGTGAGAGATCACTGCCACAGCCAGGGCAGACCTCCCAATCCTGAGTTTGTTTGGAAATTCAGCATCATGGAGCATCCTTGATGGGATAAAATCCAGCATAAACCTCTCACCAGCAGTCCTCTTGTCCTCCTTGCTCCTGGCTGCACAGAAAGAATAATCTATCTACAGCTGCTGGAGGAGTTATAGAGGCAGAATGTAATTACCCAAGAGTGGAAGTTTGCCTTACTCCCTTTACTCTTATGACAAGTACTAAGGCTTCTTTAAGTAGGCAGAATTTCAGATTTCAGCCTGAAATCATAGCAAGGGATGATTCACTAATGTTGTGCAGGGGAAGAGGTTATGGTAAAGATAAAAGAAGAGCTCCCTCTGCTCACTCATCAGCAAGCTTCTGCTCTAAGGTAAGCTTTCCATGGAAGGCTGGAAGTGCAAATCCAGAGGAAGTTAAGTCTCTAGTGAGCTTCTAAGCCATGGCCAGAACAGAACCTATGCACCTGGAGATGTACTCAGGCCTGTGGCAGTCCTGTCATCACTGGAGCAGAGTTTCCCAGGCTGACACTTCATTGGTGAGCATGGAATTGGTCTTCTGGCAAGACATGGGGACACCACTGTGAGGTGAATACCTTCATCTGGTCATTCCTAGGGAACAGGTACCACTGCATTTTCTCCACTTATCCTCATCTTCTGGCTGTAATTTAACAAGAGCATTTGGACCCACCACCTTGCCCTTTCACAGTTATTCCATTGCCTTCTTCCTTGCTTGCTCTGCTGAGATATGCTCCCAAATATCTCTGACTGGTGATTAGCCTTGTTCATCACTTAAAGGTTATCAAGACAGTATCCTTGGAACAGGAGCTCCCTACAGTTGTAAATATGATGATTTTTGGAATAAGGAAAAGTTCTCTTGAGAAATTTGATCAGTTCTGGTCTAGGGCTACACCTTACCTAGCATTTCTACTGCAATAGCTGAATTCCCAGGTTGCTATCTGCAGAGACCTGTGTCCACCACACAATATTCTAAACTTTTGGTTACAGACACACTCTGTCAAACAAGATTAAAGTAAATTTTCTTCTGTGCATACCCATGCAAGTACACAATGCCCTTCTCTCCATGTTCCTGTGTCAAGGTTGAACCCCCCACAAGTCCATTATCACCTGAATTCAAAGACTCCATCTCTTCTTCAACATCTTTCAGCCTGATCCATCTTGGGTGCCTCTCAGCATGATTTTTTACCCTTTCCAGCTGTGATTTCATGTTAGCATCACTCTGCTTTGCCTATGCTGCTGGAACAAAAGCTCCCCTCTCTCTAATTGTTCCCCCTCCCCCATATACACATGGAACTCAGTGTTCTCCCTCAGCTAATACAATACAATCTGTCAGGCACATACACCCATGCAGTCTCAGCAAATTAACCTTGCAGAGTAATTAGGGCAAGCACCATGGTGTTGGCATCATGGCCTCATTTTGCTGCTCTAAGCATTAACAAACTGCCACAAGACAGCTACCAGCAAAACTCAACAGCCCCACCACTTGAAGAAGAATCAAGCTAACCAAGTTCTTCCTTGCTCCTCATGTTGGGGCCATGAGGGTGTCTGCAGGTTGCACCTTTGTAAGGCCTGAAGACCACCTGTTCTTCAGCAGAGGCAAGAGGCTCTCAGAGGTCCTAGAAGAGGCCAAATTTGCTAGAAGATGATAAGAAGTTGCCAGTCTTGCCACTTCTGCCCTGGCCAAGGAGCTGTGGAAGTCAGAGTTGTTTTTTGCACTGCACAACTGGCAGAGCCTGTCCCAACACTGCTGCTTTCTGCCCAGAGCTAATTCCACCTGATTGCTTTAATATTGTCCTGAATACAATCCTTCCTTGCCACCCCCTCCCCTCCACACCCCCAGACAGCAGTTGGTGAGAGCAGATGCTGTAGAAGAACCTGCACAAGCAGATGGTGTGGAGAGCATTGGCTCTTCCAGTGAGTGAGCAGCTCAGCAGTGTGGCTCCTGAGAGAAAGAAGGAGGATGTGTGCTGGGGAAACACAGCTGTGCACAAGTCTTCTTGCACCTAAGAGTGGTTTGCAGGTCTGGAGAGATGGCAAATGCATAGACAACCAGGTGTGACCACAAGGGAAGACAGAGCAGAGTGTTGTAGGAACCTCTCCTCTGCTCAGATTTCAGGGAGACCAGGAGAATTTTAAAGATATGTTGCAAGGGAGGGTGAAAAGAGAGGATCCTCAAGAGCTAGGGTAAAATAAAGCCAATTTTCTTGACTTAAGGATATATTATGGCAGAGCTGGTGAGTAAGGCCACAGCATCTAGGGAGAGAGCTGCTGAAGAACATCAGGAAGATCTGCTGGCAGGTCTCTAACTTCTTCTTCCTACTGTGAAAAACCAAAAGCCAAGCCCACTATAATCCAGCAGTGACCCAAGCCAAGGGGAGCAGCATCTGGAGATTGAAAAGAACTGGAATTACAGTAACTTGTGACAAAATTTGGTAAGCATTTAATTTTGAGGCTTCTTGCCTCCCCAAGTACAAGTGGGAACAGCCAGCAAGGGGATGGATTCTGCAGGACAAAAGTGGCTTCAGGAGCTGGAACAGTGATGGAGCTTTTGGCAGCATAAATCAGTGTGGCAATCAGCAAAAGGGAAGGGAAGGGGAAATACTGCTCCACTCCACACAGCATCGAGGGACTGAATCCCAGAGGAGGGAAGAAAGGAAGCCTGCTACTTCTAGTAGCTCCTGCTGGGACAAGACCAAAAGAAGTCTAGCCTCTCATTCAACCAATACTGGTTTCAAATTGGGTTTTAAAATCATCTTCAGTGGGTATTCTGACAGGATGCCTGAAGAATGAAGAGGCATTCAGGAGAGATGCTTAAGTGTCACAGCTGTAGGGAAGAGATACAAAGGCTGAATAAAGACTCTGGAGAATGCTGGGAGACAGTGAAGTTTATCTAGCAAAGGATGGACCAGACATCTTGGACAGAACCAAGAAGTCTTAAGATATGAAAGAAGAATGTTGTTCCTTAGAAGTATTTGCTGGCTCTGGAAGCATTTCATTTGCTCTTTCCACCATGGAAACATCTGGTTACCCCTAGACAATTTGTGCCCTTATGTTTCATGCCATATTCTGCTATTTATTTGTCTTGATTTCAGAGCCCATCTCAGGAGAAAAGTTGCAGAGGGTGGCTGCAGATAGTCTGCCATGGAATACATATCCATCATTTTGAGTTTGGAAAGTTTAGGGAGATACCACCATGAAATCAATCCAAATTCATGCACAAAAGAACTTCTCTTGTTTGATAGAGTGTCACATACTATTAGAGTTGTAAGTAATTGGTCAAATGCAAACATTTCTTTCCCAAAACTCAGCATAATGAATTAATCTGCAGAACATCCAACAGAAGTTGTGCAGAGGAACTATCAGTGATGCAAGAGCCATGATACTGAAGGCACACTCTCCTCCAGATGAGCTGCCACCTGGAGTGGACAGATGGAGATGAAAGGGAGGAGGGAGGCAAGCCAGCTGAGTGAGTGAGTTTCATTAGGCTGCAAGGAGGAAGGGAAGCAGATAGAAATGAGAATCAAGAGTCTTTAGACAGCAGCAACAAGTCAGTGTGTTTGTATCACTCAGTGAAAACAAGGACCTTTGGCCTTATCCTGATGAAAAATTCTTCTGGCTTCCTACCAGGAAAGAACTTTACTTTTCTCCCTGATCCTTCAGAAGGATTTCAAGAAAGACTTTCTCCCTCCCACCCCAATTCCATCCCTTACAGAAGACACAGAGCACTCTGGGGCAGAGAAATAATTAGCCCAGATGCCCATCCAGGATATAGAGGCTCAGTAAAACTGCTAGTCCCTCATACTAATCCCAAGCCTTTGGGTATTAATCCCAAGATCTGGGTGACCTGGAACACCAGCTAGGACTAACAACAAACTGAAAGTCACCGAGACGACTAAGTGTGAAAGGAGATTTACAGATTTAGCAGCTATTCTCAGCAGCCTCCTGTTCAGGCAAAATGTGTCAAAGGCATTTGGAAGCTACTGAGAGGTGCTCTGAAATGGGAGCTGATTTCATGGCTGACAATGAAAAGCAGAAGCAAGGGGCTTTTCTCTGAGATGGAAGTAAGCAGAAGGAAAAGTGCCACCAGCCACGAGAAAGAGCTGACCTCACTTCCTCACTAGCAGATTTGCTGAGCGTCTCTACCCTGGCTGGGTGTCTAAACTAACTCTTTTCTCTGAAGGCTTGCCCCAGAGTGTCTTCTGTAAGGGATGGAATTGGGCTAGAAGGGAGCATGTCTTTCCCCAAGCCCTTCTGAAGGATCCAGGAGAAAACACTGCTCCCTCGATCAGTGGCACCTGCCCCATCGTCCTCTAGAAAATGCAATTTCAAAGGAAGGAGGGAGGAATTTGGAGAGGTGAAGAAAGCAGAGCTAGAATCACACCGAATCATTAAGGTTGGAAGAGATCTCTGAGATAACCAAGTCCAACCATACCTAGCACTACCATGGCTCTAAACTATGTCCCTAAGTAGAGCATCTATACATTTCTTAAATCCCTCCAGGGATAGTGACTCCAGCACCTCCCTGGGCAGCCTATTCCAAGACTTAACAACCTTTCAGTGCAGAAATTCCTCTTTATAACCAAACTAAACCTCCCCTGCTGTAACTTGAAGTCATTTCCTCTCATCCTCTCACTGTTAACTCTGGAGAAGAGACCTACCCCCATCTCACTCCAACCTCCTTGTAGGGAATTGTAGAGAGAGAGAAGGTCTCCCAAATCTCCTGTTCTCCAGACTAAACAACCCCAGTTCCTTCAGCTGCTCCTCACAAGACTTATGCTCCAGAGCCCTCACACAGAGGAGCATAATGAGGGATCCTGATGCTTGCAGGAGCTTTGGCTACCCCCACCCTCTTCCTCTCTCCATTATAGCTCCCACACACTCCAATCTGCTCAGGTAATGACCAAAGGAAGTGGGTTTCCTCTCCTCGGATCTGCTGCCACTCTGAGTTTGCAGCAGACATTTTGGTAATCAGAGAGCCTGTCAAAAGAGACAAGAGCCTCTAGCAGAAAAAGAGGAGTTAATTGCCTAACAAGGGATTTAAAATCTTTGTGAAGGGGGGACAAGAAGAGAAACAATTACAGAGTTTAACCACTGCTGCCTGCCCGGGATTGGATGTCATCTTAACTACCCTGCTGCAGTTCAACACTGCACACTCATGGCTGAGGTTTTTAGTTTGCTGGTTGATTTTGGAACATCAGCAAAAGTTTTGTTTCAAGCTAAACCAAATAATTTATTTTTTCCCCCTCTATTTCAAGCATTTAATTAAAAATGATTAGAGGTTTGATTCTACAGAAAAGTTGCTTCCAGTTGACACAAACCCAAGAATTATATATATTGGGGGGGGGACGACATTTTGATTTTGGATGAATTTGGAGATACTACTTTGAGAGCTGTTGAAATAGACACAAAAGCTGCCATGTAGTCAGCATTTATTACCCTCCTTTATTCTGTCTGCATTCAGCTCCAAACCCAGCTGAGACCATAGCAGTCCATTTGTTACAAAGCAAATTGAAGGCCAGCGTTTATTTTGCCTTTCATGCACATTTCTAAAGGCATAGTTATTAAGCAGAAGGGTGAGAGACAACTTCTTGACCTGAAGCATCTACAGCTGCCTAGAGGAGGCAGGCAGACTTGCTCCAACTCTTGGCTCCAAGGCAATTACTTCTTGGTTCAAGCATCACAAGGATTAAAGTGTAGCATTTCTACTCTAACCTGCTCCAGGGAGCAACTTAGAGCCACTCTGCCTCCCCAGGTGGCATGAGGGAAACAACCTGACTACTGTGCCTTTCATGGAGTGAACTGGTAAATCTATTTCATGGATTGATGTATGGCAGAAATCATCTCAAGCAGTTTGGGACTTCAGTTGCACACTGAGCTGTAGCTGCTGTGTCCCTTGGTGAAGCTCTACAGAGGAAGGGCAGCAGAGATTTACTCAGTGACTCAACTCCACCATTACACATCCACATCTGACTGTAAACTTTCTTGCAGTTTTATTTATTTCTCCCCCAGAAGAGAAATTCAAGCAGAAATTACTTGAATCCCAGTCTAAGGCATTTGCTCTGATGAAGCTGTTGCTAGAGATGCCTTGCAAGCACTGCTCTCTAAGTCTAAACAAAAAAGGGTAGTGGTTCGACTAGAATTCACCTGAAATTAGGCACATAATGCAGAGAGATGAATTTTGGAAGTGGTGAGTGCTCAGAGCTACCACTCAGGTGTAAATGCCAGAGGAATAGTAAGGCAGGTGGAGAGATGTTGGACCCTGGAGCACAGTTACCCAAGACTTTAACACAGCACCTCAGGGAACAATAGAGGTACCTTACTAAGTAAGATAGTAGGGGGTGAGTTTTGAATCACAGAATCATTAAGGTTGGAAGAGACCTCTAAGATCAGCAAGTCCAACCAGACCTATCACCCCCATGCCACTAACCCATGGCCCTAAGCAAAGCATCTCAATGTTTCTTCAACCCCTCCAGGGATGGTGACTCCAGCACCTCCCTGGGCAGCCTGAGCCAAGACATAATGACCCTTTCAGTGAAGAAATTTTTCCTTATATCCAACCTAAACCTCCCCTGGTGAAACAGTCAATGCTGGCATCTGGGAAATTCAGAATAACAGTAATTCTTTATCACAATTTGGTCAGTATTCACAAACCAAACAACCTAACCAGAACAGGTCCATTTTTAGAGCTTAAAACCACCTCTCTGTAAAGAGAAATTTTATGTCATTCTAATTTTTTTACAGGTAGTGCTAAAGAAGACAAGGGAAAGTAATTTGTTTAAAGCTTCATCAGCAGATTCAGAGAGACTATTAAAAACAAAGCATCCTGTTTGAAGCCATCAAAGTAGGATGGGCTGGGTGGATCTGCCCTATGGCTCAGCTCCTTCTGGCCAGCCACTGCTGAGGAGAGGACAAATGATGACTACTACAGCATGCTCCATCCCAAGAGCTTTGTGCCACACACCCTGCATGGCCACAGCCAAGCTCCTGCCACCATAAATCCTTCTTGCTAACATCTCCATGGAATCTGCAAAGCAGGACCTGCAATTGCTTTCTTGCCCTGCACTCATAAAGGAGCAGAAGCAGCTAGAGACCCAGATTGTATCCCAAATTATGCCCATTCAGAGACAGAAAAACTTTACTGGTCATGTAAGGGCTCATCTCTTCCTGGGTAATTTGGAGGCTTGTCTGCCAAAAGGAGGATATTGGGCTAGACAGCTTCTGATTCAAAAACATTCAGTAACACCTCTTCTTGTCAGGGAGAAGTATCCTTTTGACTGATAACATTTGCTTTTGCCCCATTCTTCTTTGCTTGAAGATGAACTCTTTGTAAATAACTGAAGTGCATCCCTGACTGGCTGCTATAGTCCCAAGGTTTTCCTCCCATCAGTATTCTCCAAGAGGTAGTGTGCTTCTTTCCTCCCATAATCTACTAACTTTTTTTCATTGCTTCTTTATGTTCACTTCTCACCAATCTAAATAATGGATCAATTGAGGTTTTATTCTTTGCTTTAATTAGGTCTTGAATTTTGAGAGTATTTCACTGTAATTACTTCATTAAACGTGAACTGAAAAGCAAAACACCCTCCAAAACAAACAAAAGTTGTGCTTCTGCTCTTTTATCAGCTTTTTTTTTTTTTATGCTATATAAAGGCAGACTCAACATCTTAAACAAGTATGGAGTTTTCTTCCTCAGTTTCATATATAGGAAAATCCTGACAGCCACTGCTTCAAACCAGAGAGGGACAGAAAGGCAAAAAGCTATGGATCAGCTCAGTCAGTCAGGCTTTGACTTAAAGTGGCCTCAGGATCCTAACACTGATGTTAGTACTCAAGCACCTAACCTGCATGCAACTGCCTGTGCCCTTGGTGCTGTATTTGAGGTTCAAAATATTAGGTTAGGGAGGTATCTTCCTTTGCTTTGAGTGTGAACAAGATGGCATAAAACCAGTATCATAACTTCCTACCAACTCTCTATCACACCTCACTGATTCACTCCATTCCTCACTCCCTGGCTCCATTCCTCACTGCCTGGCTCCATTCCTCACTGCCTGACTGACTCCCCATATTTTTAACCCCTTCTCCACTTTTCTATGATACCCAAGGCAAAATGAAGCACCAAACCATGAAGCTTGTATTCACAAGGAGGTGAGAGGAGAAGGTTGGAAGGGACCTCTGGAGATCATCTAGTCCAACCCCCCTGCCAGAGCAGGAGAACCTAGAGGAGCTTGCACAGGATGGGGTCTAGTTGGGTTTTTATCTCCAAAGATGGATACTCCAGCTTAAGAAGTCCAGGATGAAAAGCTGGTTAAGTTAGTACAAATTTTAATATCCAATGTTGAGGTCACAAACAGAGGGAGTCTTATTCACAGAATCATTAAGGTTGGAAGGGATCTCTAAGATCAAGTCCAACCATTGCTCATAGTGGGTTTTTTATTGGGGAGAGAGAGGGCATAATGAAGGGGAAGAGAGGAGATTGAGCCTGCTTGACCTGCACTAAAATTTGACTCAAATTCTGAAATGGAAGGGTTTAAAATCTCAGTATTTCTAATGGTAAAAACAAACCAAAGCAGATCTGTGCATCTTCAGGATACAAGTCAAGAGCATCAGAAGGAAGAGAGCTGCTGTGCTGTGCATTTGAAGTCCCCTCACAATCATTCCTTCTCCCCATTCCCCTGAGGTTTCTAACTTTGGATGACAACTAAGATGCAACCAATGAAACATAGAACTAATATATCCAGATTGGTTTAGTTCTGGATTTGTACAGCCCCTAGCACAGAAAGATTTCTCTTGAAGATTAATTCTTGTAAGCATTATGCTGAAGCAGGAAGAAGTAAGAATAATTGCAGCCTGTAAAACCAAGCAGATCTGAGGACAAGCCCAGGAAGGCTCTACAATGCTATCAATCTCAGGGTGCCAGGGTGTAGATCTTAATGTTATATTGTGTGATAATTGTAACAGGAGAGCAAGGTGTTTTATCTATAATTTGATAAAGCATCCCAGCCCTAACTTCTCATGAATATAAATCCAGTGGTGGTAGGTCAAAAGACCTCTTTAGCTCCAATTCTGACTCTGACACTGGCCAGAAACAAATACTCTCTCTGAAAGGGCTAGAAAAACCATGACAAAAATACAGCAATGTTTCCCAGCAGATAGCTTAAGGACTTCCTGAGCCCTTGGTGGACTATTCCATGCACTCTCTAATCCTTTTTTTTGAACCCATTCATACTTCTGACCTCCCAGACATCCTGTGGTGACAATTTCCTTACTTAATTGTATAGGGAATGTATAATACAATGCCAATATTGCATCTCAAATGAAGGCTAAAGGGGAAAATGATAAGCCTACAAGCAAGATGAAAGAGAGAAGGGGAGGAAATATTTTGCATGATTAAAGGGGATATGATAAGGAGTGACAGGCTGAAATTATATTCAGCTCAAAGAACAGAAAAGATCTCCTTCTATCTGGTAGTTATATATGCTCCCAGTGGATGCATTGATAGCTCTGCCTTCAACTGGACAGGATAATTCATTTATCTGGGAGCAATACCTGGGGCTATCCTATTCTGGAAGGAGCAGCAAACAGTTTGGATAAAACAGCTATTTTTCAAGCTTTGCATAATGTTTTTTTACCAAGTTAAATCCACCCTTTTAAAGGAGGGAAGTTTTCTAAAGAGAAGTTTTGGACAGAATTCCTATCTGGTGCCAAGGAGCAGGAAGAAAACCATTATATTGAATGGTCACAAAATCATTAAGGTTGGAAGAGACCTCTAAGATCAAGTCCAACCATACCTATCATCACCATGCCACTAAACCATCTCCCTAAGCAGAGCATCTCAATGTTTCTTCAACCCCTCCAGGGATGGTAACTCCACCACCTCCCTGGGCAGCCTGGGCCAAGACTGAACATAGTTGTGGAAGGGTTGGAAGCTGGGAAAGGCTGTCTCTGGACTTTCAGCAGATTGTTGTGGGATGAATGATGCCAATAGCTCTTCACCAGGCTGCATTCAGTGCTCTTTATCTTAATATGTTTGCTTCGCTCTGCTGCTTGCTTGGGAAATTTTTGTGAGTCAAAGTGGCCAAGAGGGAGGTGGATTAGTAGAGAGGGAGGACTGCTAGGGCTACCAGTGCTGCCATCAGGAACAGGCATGTGCATATGCATGCACTCACACACACAGCCAAATTTAAAGTGTTTAAATCCCCTGGGCAGCCAGTCTGTTAAGTAAGGAGGAGTGGAGAATAAGAAATGTAAGATTACTGCTTACAGAAAGGTTCATCTGTTTAAAAACAATCAAACAAATAAAAACCTTAAGAAAAAGGATTACAGAATCACCAAGGTTGGAAGAGACCTCTAAGATCATCAAGTCCAACCATCCCTAGCACTACCATACCACTAACCCATGGCCCTAAGGAGAGCAGCTATGTGTTTCTCAAACCCCTCCAGGGATGGTGACTCCAGCACCTCCCTGGGCAGCCTGGGCCAAGACTTCACAATCCTTTCAGTAAAGAAGACTTCATGTTTCTAAAATCTCAGTACTGAAGCCAATGAACACTCGAAATTTTCCACAGCTTCCATATATTCTGAATACCAGGCCTACCCTACAGATAGTGCTGGGAGTAGATATCATGAGCCTTATATATGTTTAACCCCATGATCAACTTCAATGAGCCTCCTGGATCCCATCCTGTAATTAAGTCACTCTTAAAGTCCCATTCAGCCCATGGCCTACACAATCTGCCCACAAAAAGGGAGTCACTTTGAAATGCTAGGTTTTCTGATGTCTACCAAAGCTGGATGGAATTGATCAATTAATTTTATATCCCATAGGCTGAAGCATGACAGTGGCTTCCAAGATTACTGAACTGGGCTGGATTCAAGCTGGCAAGCTCCACTGCTAGACAATGGCTTTTCACTTCACCTTTGAAGGAAAAATTATCTAAAGTGGTCCTGCCTAAATCAGAGCTTTGCTTCTAGCCCCCTCCCCCTTCTCCACCATATTTCAGGTCTGAGCATGACATCTGGCATGACACATGGGGAACCTGCAATCTAGAGAACTCATCCATCTTCCTAAGTGAAGGACATCCATATATTTCAACAGAGCCTAGGAAAGACTTGAAGCAGGAGAAGGCAGTAACCTGCCCAGGTGCTCTGCATATTTTATGAATGACAGCACTTACACTGCCTCAGCCAGTAGGAGAAAAACCCCTCCAAACCAGACAAAACACCAAAGAGGTCTTGATGGCACTGACATGGGTAGCAGAGGTAAGTATTTCTGGGAGAGGAGAATGTCACTGTGTTTCATTCTGTTGCTTTCCTCCATAGAATCACAGAATCATTAAGGTTGGACTAAACCATGTCACTAAGTACTATATCTATACCTTTCTTCAACCCCTCCAGGGATGGTGACTCCAACATCTCCCTGGGCAGCCTGGGCCAATGCCTAACAATTCTTTCCGTGAAACAATTTCTCCTAATATCTAAACCTGCCCTGGTGCAACTTGAGGCCATTTCCTCTCATCCTCTCACAGTTCATCCTGGAGAAGAGACCTACCCCCAGCTCACTCCAACCTCCCTGCAGGGAGCTGTAGAGAGAGCTAAGGTCTCCCCTGAGCCTCCTCTTTTCCAGACTAACCAATCCCATTTCTTTCAGCTGCTCCTCATAAGACTTATTCTCTAGACCCCTCCCTAGCCTCCTTGGCCATGCTTCCTGCTAGCTCCAGAGCTGCAGAGATTGCACAGCTCTGCCTTCATTCATGGAAGGAGGGGAATGTTCACACACTGGGCAAGGTGAGCCAGCAGCCAGCATGCTCCTCACACTGCCTTATAGAATCCTAAAATGGTTTGGGTTGGAAGGGACCTTCTGGAGCTCATCTAGTCCAATCCCCCTGCAGTGGGCAGGGACATCCCCAACTACATCAGCTTGCCCAGAGCCCTGCCAAGCCTCACCTGGAATGCCTCCAGGGATGGCAACTCAACCACCTCCCTGGGCAACCTGGTCCAGTGTTCCACCACCCTTGTAGGGAGGAACTTCTTTCTAATATCCAGTTTAAATCTACTCTTCTCCAATTTAAAACCATTGTCCCTTGTCCTTTCCCTCCAGGCCTTTGCAAACAGGCCCTCTGCAGCCTTCTTGTAAGTTCCTTTTAGGTACTGGAAGGTCACTAGTAGACTGGCAGCCTTTCTGTATGCCAGGGCTCAGGGAAGCATGCCTTGAAAGCATGGCCTCTGCAGCTCTGTGCTCCATCTCTGCCTCATTCCCCAGCTCCCTTTTGTGTGTCCCATATCCACCTCTAATGCCAAGTTTCTGCTCTTCTGGACCTTGTCCTGTTTGCTGCTGTTCCAGGCTGCTCTCTCTTCCTCTGTGGTTGCACAGTGAAGCTCTGGGAGGACAAGGAATGCTGCAAGCCCAGGGAAGCTGAAAATGCTAGCATAATGTATTTTCCTGTTGAACAAATCAGACACATGGGCAAATATCACTATCTTCTTTGAAACATTTAGAAGCCTGATTGAGCATGAAGAATGGCAACCCAGAGCAAGCCATGCCAACCTACTTTCAGCTGGAATTAACCCACACAGGGAGCAGCTGTGTTGAAAGCCAAGGGAATCCCATTGCTGCTGTCTCCTCCTTATATTCAAATCCAGAAAAAATAAGGGTCTATCCTGTTTGAAACAAGCCCTGGCTATGAGGAGGACAGGATCACTGAATATCCCACTGCTTGGTGAACCTGGAGGTGTCATTTCCCTGTGAGGGGGCCACAAGTTGAAGTTCTTCTGAGGCTCTTAAGATTCTGTGGCTGTGGGAGCCATTTGGACAGGAGAGCAAACTATTTATGTAGCACATACTCCAGGCTTGCATCCAAAATGCTGGCCTTTGATCAGAAAAAGACATTATCCAAAGCCAACCTTGCAAACACTAGCAAGAGTGCCAGAGTGGCCAGATGGTGCTTGGGTACCACTGCAGACCCCTGGCCCAGTTCCCTTGCAAACACTGGCAACTGTAATGGGCAAGGATGCACCCTCCCTCTCCATTGCTCCTTTCATAAATCCAGCAAGGTGTGCCAGCTTTCCTCCACAGCATCAGGCACTTCTGCAGCTCCCTCCTGCTCCTCTCACAAGCAAGGCAAAGCTGCCAGTGGGCCAACACTGTGCCAAACACTGCTACATCTTCCAAACTGCTTCCCTCTCAAGCACTGGCAAAGGTGCTGGGACAGCATCACTAGTGATATGCTTCTCCTTCCACTGTGAGTACAGGCAGGGATGCCAACACAGCCAAATTGTGCCAGGCACTGAGAAAGATCCTTTGTAATAATGCCTTCTTGAAAGAAATGGCACCCAGATGGTGTTCTAATAACCTTCCCTTGCCCTTTATGGATCACAAACCCTGGCAAGAATAGCAAGCTGCCCAGCGTAACCTTACAAATCTTGGAGGGACTCCCTAAAGCAGAGGAAAAAGAATACTTGAGTGCTGCTGGCAGGTAGCTTCTCTTCCTCCTGTTTAATTCACAGCTATCTACAAGTTTACAAGCAACCATTCTTACAACAGCTACTAAGCCTCCTGTCTTCCCCACTAGCAGAGGTGCCCTAAGGAAAACCTCAGATATACACAGGCAGTCTCCCTAAAGGCTATGAGACATCCCGGTGATGCTAAATGGAGCTTCTTCACCTGCCTGATTGCTGGGATGGCTTTCAGTGGCACAGTGCACCCTCTAGCAGGCCATCAATGGCCAACACCCAGTATAGGTTGAGCCTGAGTTTGGTACCTGGATAAAGAAGGACTAAGAAACCATGCCCTCAATGAAGCCTTCTGCTAATTTACAACTCACAATACTCCCACTCTCCTCCTACCATTGCTCTATCTTCTTCATGGACCCACAAACCAAAACTGAGCTTTGGCAGACTAAGGTTAGAGAAGCAGATGTCTCCTAATGGTATCCCTATTTTCCTTCACTGGTATCACTTGGCCTCCTCAGCCAGCTACAAACCTCTCTGCCCCTTCTACTTGTAAAAGGAAACCCTGACAGAAGCTGAAAGGCTGCTTCTGTGCTCTAAATGCCTCATCCTTTGATTAAAAATGTTTTTGTCAATTAGAGATTGATTTTTGCTGTTCATTAAAGTGATGGATGTCGCTGCTGATGGAGGTGATATTTTACCCCGTGGTGGCCTGCTGGGTAGGAAAAGCCAGAGGCTCCAGCTTGCTAGGATGGAGTTGATTACTAGAACTGGGCTAAAATAGGGTGGAGAAATGAGTGCCACAGTTCTCAGGGAGGAGCAGAGGGAAGCTCACATGGCAGACAGTCCTTATCACTTTATCTTTCTGAAAGCACTGTAGATTCTGAAGGTAGATTTTAAGTAGAGCTGAGGATGTGGGGGTTTTGGAGGGCTACACAGTGGGAAGGAACATATGGATTGCACAGGTACTAGGATTTTTTTTTACATGCAGGCCTTGCAAAATTGCCCCAACTCAAGCTGAGCTTCTCCTTCACAACCCACACTGAGTCCTGCCCTATCACTGCCATCAAAAGGCCAAGAGGGAGGAAGGGCTCTCCTTAAGCCACATGAGATATGGAAATCACACCTTGGGTTGAACCTAAGAAAACCCAAGAGCTTCAAATTAACCTGCTTTCATCATTCACTTGCTACTTGTCAAGGGCTACACATCACTTGTGTTGCTATCAGCGAGGGCAAGACAGGGACTTACTAGAAACCTTGGCATTTTCCACTGCTGTATCCATCTTGCTTTGGGCATTATTAGCCCAAGACATGAGGAGAAGGAAAATTAGGACAAGCAGATACATCAGACCTTGCTGGGGCACTAGCAGGAGAGTCAGGTGTACAAAAGGGGATTGAAAGGGCTGAATAGCATCCCTCATGCCATGCTGTCTTCAGAAGGGATGTGGCAGTCAGTAATGCAAAATGAGGAGCTCTGCCAAAATGAACCAGCTCCCTTTCACCCTTCAAAACTTATCTGTAGGTCCTCCACCTCCCTCAAGTTCCAGTTTCAGATGCAAACTGCCTATGTTCATCTCTAAAAACACACCCAGAGAGCCACACAGATTGATATGCTGATGAGATCGTTACATTTATCAGCTCTCCAATTCATTGGAGGTCAGGTTCTGGAGCTGCAGCTCTGCTCCTTTCATCTGGAAAGGAAACAGCTTTTATTTTTTTTACCCCTTTCCCAAAATTCAAGCCAAATGAGTACCACTTTATTTGAAGTGCCCATTAACTAAAGCCTAACTGAAACCAAGCTACAATGGGTGCCTCCGGGGAAGGTACATGGGAGACACACAGACACACACACATCTGCACACATACCAGCAGCAAACGGTGTCAGGCAGGAAAATCAGGGCTTGTGGAATAAACATCAAAGCACTTCCCAGTGCTGTGATAGTTAAAAGCCTATTTTACACCCAGAAATAGGGAGAGATGCAGCTCCAAGAGCTCTCCAGTCTCTCTGAAAGACTCATTTAAGTCTTATTAAAATATTACCTGCTTTTTTTTTTTTTTTTGCCTTTTACTGGATTTAAATTCTTAATTCACCTTCTGTAATTTTTTTTCTGCACTAGGCTATTGTAAAGGGGAAAAAACCCTCAATACTGTTAGTAAAAGGATCTAATTGGTAACTTCTTTTCATCTCAGGAGCCCCCTCTACCTCCTCCTCCTCCTCTCATTCCTTACAGGTTGGGTCATGGCAGCTTGCTTAATCTTTGGAGATTATTCTTCTGGTTTGATGAGACTTCACTAGACTCTTAAATCTTTTCATTTCACCTCATTTAAATATTTTGGCCAATTGCTGAAGTTAATGATGATGAATAGGATTAAGATTAAAAGCTTAAAAGGGTTAGGAGGAGGGAAAAAATATATATTTCATTTCCAACAATGCATCCAGAAGTCTCCTTTACTCCGTGTTGCATTCCCCACTATCTATTGATGGGGGATGAGATGATAGAGAGCAGCCCTGCAGAAAAGGCCTTGGGGTGCTGGTGGCTGAGAAGCTGGCCATGAGCAAACAGTGCACGCTGGCAGCCCAGAAGCACAATGGCATCCTGGGCTGCAGCAAGAGAAGCGTGGCCAGCAGAGCCAGAGAGGTGATTCTGCCACTGCACTCTGCTCTGCTCACACCTCCTCTGCAATACTGGGTCCAGCTCTGGAGCCCTCAACACACAAAGGACATGGAGCTGATGGAGCAGGTGCAGAGGAGGCCACGAGAATGCTCAGGGGCTGCAACACCTCTGCTCTGAGGACAGGCTGAGGGAGCTGGCATTGTTCAGCCTGGAGAAGAGAAGGCTTCAGGGGAGCTACTAGTGACCTTCCAAGACCTAAAGGGAACTTGCAAGCAGGCTGCATAGGGCCTGTTTGCAAAGGCCTGCAGTGAAAGGACAAGGGGCAATGGTTTTAAATTGGAGAAGAGTAGATTTAAACTGGACATTAGAAAGAAGTTCCTCCCCACGAGGGTGGTGGAACACTGGCACAGGTTGCCCAGGGAGGTGGTTGAGTTCCCATCCCTGGAGGCATTCCAGGTGAGGCTTGCCAGGGCTCTGGGCAAGCTGATGTAGTTGGGGATGTCCCTGGCCACTGCAGGGGGGTTGGACTAGATGAGCTCCAGAGGTCCCTTCCAACCCAAACCATTCTAGGATTCTTTCTCCATCAGGGCTGCAGCTTATAGCTCTTGCTGGGTCACTGAGGTGGCTGCATCTGTCTGTCTCTCTGTAGTGTCCCTCTATGGCACCAAAGAGGACCTTTGCACTCTCTGGATCTGCTCTTACTTGCTCTCTGTGCTTCCCTGACTTACTCCAAACCCACATATCTGAGCATAACCTTTCAAAGATGCCATTCTAAATAAAAAAGCATAGAGCCAAAATTATCATTTTGCACAGCCATTTAGAAGACAACCAGCCTGAAACAGGTGTCTATGCACAGTACAAACCTTTCCTGAAGAAAGAAATCTGCTCCTTTATTCTTCTTTCATTCCTTTCCATCCACTGAAGTTGAAAATCTATCCTCACAGCCTTTGAAGGCACAGAAATCAGACCAAACTGGAAACCTAGCTGCAACTAAGTCAGTCCTATTTCCCTATCAGTCTTTTTCTTAAAGAAGTAAAGATAATGTCACAGAAATGGCAATGCTAGGAAGTCTTAGGTTGGTTTGGACAGACTCAAAACCTTTTGGCTCCTGTTTCCAAACCAGTGGAAGAGAGAGCTCATGGAGTGGCTTGGATGAATAACAAATGCATCCAGGCAATTCTCTCTCACACTCAGCTTTGCTAGGCAAATTGTGAACTGGTGGTACCATACCTTGACAAACCTCTCCTCTGCCATGGCAGAAGTGGCATGGAGAAGGGCAGTGAGATAGTAGCAGTCTCAAGATGAGCAAAACTTGCTGCTGCAGTAGAAGACAGGGCACTCTCCATGTTTATCTTGACATACATCTTCACTCCTCAGTGTTGTAAATCTAGATCTTCTCAAAAAAAAAGACTTTTGAAATAGGTAGGGAGAGGGTGAATACATTTTCTAGACCTCAGTGAGAAAGCTGCATGAGAGGAAACAACATTTATAATGCTAAGGGTTAAAAATTGCTCACTATGGAGAAAAAAAAAAGTGAGCTATGGGTCTGCTGCAGATCTCTGAACAAACTGTACTAAAGCTTTAACCTTAAATATTTGTATCTACAGCTACCAGAGTTCATGTTAGGCTTGCTTGAGACAGAGTTTGCATTGAGGGCCTTTACCAAAGGCTGCACTGTGCTGAGTCAGTCTGTGCTCAGTAAAAAATGAGTGAGGAGGGAGAGGAGAGCTGACTGGAGGGAGCTGAGAGAACTTTTGGTGTTGCCTTAGGCAAAGCACCAATAAATCCACAACAGAAGCAAGTCTGCTAACAAGAGTCGAAGGATCAAGTATGACCCATGCCAAACTTGAAGGGGAAAATGTTCATGGGATGAAGAGATGGACAAGTACAAGGATTTGTCACTCCAGACTGAGGGAAAAACACATACAATTAGCAAGCTTATTTAAGATCATGCCTATCCAACACTTTAACCACCTCTGTGCTTTGGCAGGTGTGAGTAGTAGACCTAGAGAGGAAGTCTGATGTGTGTTTGTGGTTCAGGGGAATGCAGCACTAGCAATGGAAGGGCACAGCTTGCCTCCTGGAGGACAGCCAAGTACAAGTGCCATTTCCTAAGGAAGACGTGACATTTCCTCATTGCTGAAATGAGAGGCTTTTGGGAAAACTCTTGACATTGCAGGCATAGCATAGCCTGGCACAATGGAAAGGTGATTCTCCCAGTAAAGGTTGCTTACCTCAAATATGTTCAGATCTCTAAACTTATTAAAAGTTTTAGTAGCACCCTCTTCAACTGCAGGGTGGGAAAATCCTAGTGTGCTTAGTAAATTCACAGAATCATTAAGGTTGGAAGAGACCTCTAAGATCAGCAAGTCCAACCAGACCTACCACTCCCATGCCACTAAACCATGGCCCTCAGTACCACATCTCAATGTTTCTTAAACCCCTGCAGGGATGGTGACTCCAGCACCTCCCTGGGCAGCCTGGGCCAATACCTAACAACCCTTTCACTGAAGAAATTTTTCCTGACATTCAATCTAAACCTCCCCTGGTGCAACTTGAGGTCATTTCCTCTTGTCCCCTCACTGTTCACTCTGGAGAAGAGATCCACCCCCAGCTCACTACAACCTCCTTGCAGGGAGTTGTAAAGAGAGATGAGATCTGCCCTGAGCCTCCTCTTTTCCAAATCAAGTGTTGATTGACACAACAGGCTTGAACCAGAGACTTGCAGAGATAAAGCAGAAGGCAAAGAATCAACTGGTTGTTCATTAGTGGACTGCAGAGCAGCTTGATAACAGGGGAGGGTATTTTACTGACATGTCAAGGCAAATTTTGAGGGGCACATGGACTAAAGGGATTGTTATTCCTTAAAACCACTCCTCAGAAGTCCTCTAAGTAGAGAAGGCTGTGATGGGTATGGAGAGTGTCCATTCCAGCTATATCCCTTCCCAGGGCACACTTTCCATCTTCATTTGCTGCCCTAAATAATACTACTCAGATATCACATTCTATGGTGAAGCAGACCATCTCTCTGCAAAGTGCACATGGCTTCTAAAGGCTTCATCTGAAGTAATGGATGAAAGGTATGGAAAACAAAAATGTGGTTTGCATTCTTTTTCGACACCTTTTTTTTTTTTAACTGTATCCAGTATCAGCATTTGGAAACTTCTCAACAGGATAAATGCATTGTTAGTAAAAGAAAACTCCAATTAAAAGCCAATTGAAAAGAGAAGCAAGGTTTAGTAAAGATCTAATAGATCTTTTTCATCTTTTGTTTCTCGAATCCAAGCCTTGAAAAATCTTCAATTCAGTTAAAAACAAAAAAAAAAAGGACCTAAGGGTATTTGCTCCAGGATTCAGGAACTTCAAAAGGGAGATGGAAAGAAACATCAAAGGCAGGTGTGTGGATGCCTGTGTGTGCTACCCATGAGCCTGGGCATGTCTCTCCTCTTTCTCAGGGGGACAGCCACAGCCTGGACCTCTGCCTTGACTCTCTAAAGAGTTACTGTTCACTCTGAGCTCCTTTTTCCTCAGCCTTGGCAAAACAATCATGGCACTGAGGTTGGGGTTCCAGCTGCCCAATTTTCTGAGAGCCCTTGGGATACTCTTGACCTACACTGCTGGGCTACTTTCCTCTGCTTTTAATGATCACTTATTGAGTCAGCATTTTAGCAAATAACTGGTCAGAAAGCAATGCTGAAGTTGGTTAAAAACCACACCACTAACATTCCTATCCTTTGCTTGTGCAAAGAAATTAAAATTTCAGCTCTATTTCACACTTGGACAAACACAAAGCTCCACAGGAAACCAAATCCAGGTGTTTCTCACATCTCTCTGGCTATGGAAAGCCAAAGCTGTGGCACTAGAGGATTTGAGCTGCATCTCCCACATCTCAGCTATCTCCCACTAACTGCTTAATAGGTGATATTCCCAAAAGCTAGAAGGGAAAATCTTCTGGCTGATGGCATGCTTATATAAATAAGGCTTCAGCTTTAATTACTTAACATCTGCCAACCAAAATAAAGCAAAATACAACAAAAGTCACCAGCTCACTCAAGTATTCTAACAAAGAACTCTATTATTGCCCAGGCACTAGTAACAATGACCTGAAAACTCAGGTTGGTAACAACTCAAAAAGGCCCATGTGAGCAGAAGCTGCTAATACATCTGTTTTGTGTATGCCCTTATTATTATTGTCTGGCCTTATTCACTGAGCTTTACCTGCTCCTGACCTTTACATCTTTGGGTGGTGATTACTGAACAGCCATTCACCTGGTAAACTTCACTTCAGCTGAGGTCCTTTTGACAGCTATTAAATCCCATGTATTTCTTTCATTTTACCACTCATTTGTTCCAGTGCTGTGCACACAGAAGTGGAGTGGCAGCTAGGAATTCAGCAATCATCAAGTCTTGGCATTGATCAAGGTGAGTATTTTCATTCAAGCATCCTTAAGACTCCTGTCAGTGCATGGCTGCTTCCTTGCAGCCTCCCAATAATCTCTATGCAATGTCTTTTGAATGAGATAAAAATAGTCTTTATTGATAAAGGCTGCTGAAAACAAACCAGGAGGTTTTGCTTATAGAATTAGGTCAGCCCAATGGTGAAAAGTCCAGTTGGGTTTATAACACCAACATGGAGGCTAATCTATGCCAACCTGATAGAGCCACTAAGCATGAGAGAACAAGAGCAGACTGAGCAGTGAAGGAGAGGTTTCAAGGGAGAAGTGGACAGAGGAAACAGAAAGCATTCCCAGCTTTAAACCCTAGGCACAAAGATCTACAGGGGAACAACCCAAAGGCAAAGATTCCAATGATTTCCACTATCTGAGACAGCCTCCCAGCCCAAATCACAGAATCACAAAGGTTGTAAGAGACCTCTAAGATCATCAAGTCCAACAACACCTATCACTACCATACTACTAAACCACAGCCCTGAGTACTCTACCACCTCCCTGGGCAGCCTAGTCCAAGACTTGCCAACCCTACATATATCTAGCCCAGAGTGGAAGCAAGAACACTGCAAGGAGGCAAATGGAAGGAATGAAAATGATGCTGAGTTCCACATAAAGATACAGTTGGGTCCCACAATCAGACCTCCAAAGCTATGCCATGCACTACCATTTAGACCTGAAGTTCTAGTTGCATCACGTTCAAAGGAAAGGTCAAGCCCAAAGTCACATCTGGCTTTAGAGCCAAAGAAACTCCAAGTGTGCCTATGCTAAATCCCAGCACTAAAGTCAATGTTAGGAATGCAAATCAGAAGAGTGTTCCTAAAAGGCCCATTTGGAGAATGGCCAAAGCAAAACAGTCTGATTCCTTCCAGCCCACCACGATATAAATCAGTCAGTGCTGCTGAAAAATGGCAGTACCAGTGGGATACAGGCCCAGGCTGGATGGCAGTGGGAACATGCAGGATCCTCTCAGTTATGCTCAAATACCTCCTGGCAGCCCTGGAGTTTTCAGGTTAAAGGACTCTCTGTGCCTGCTCTGCAGTTCTCCCTCAGCACAAGAACTTTGAGCAGCCATTCTGCCATGGCTCATGGGATGAAGGTTGTTTCTTTTTTTTCCTCCTATGTAGAAATCATCTGGAAATGGTGGGTTGCCAGTTTAGTTTTATGAGCTACTAAATCTATCCTTTGAATAATAATTGGTCTGAAGTTCCTGTGTTGAAAGAGTTCAATATTCAGCATTCAGCTCAGGGCAACAGCACATGGGCTCTGGGAAGGGAGGGCTTGGGGGGAATGACTCCCTTCAGAGTCACAGCCACTCCACACGTGGCAAAGCAAGTTCAAAATAGCAGCAGAAAGAGAGGAGCTATGTCATTTGGAAATGACTTGTGTGCTGTTTGAAACAACCATTAACCATGCAGCCAGACTCTGCAAATAGAATTGCTGTGTGCAACACAACCTGGGACTAATGCAACCTCCTGTTTTGGATTACTGGGACAAGCTCTGAAGCCTGTCAGCCACAGAAATTAATACCAAGGACTAGGGAATGGTGGAAGTTTATGGAAGACAGGGCGATAGAAGGCAGGCCTGGTGATTAAAAATGAAATCTCCACAAGGAATTGATTGTCTCTCCTTGATGCAGAGAGCTAACTCTAATAAGATCTTTCATCACAAGGAGGCCTCTGCAAGCCTGGCATTGGAAGAGGAAGCAATACTGTGAATTTCTAACCATGACAGCGTGAATTTAAATAACACTGAATATGCATTTGCCTAGCAGTGACCAAAAAGAAAGGAAAAAGAATTCTCAGATGATAATGCAGCTTATTGAAACGGTTCCACACGGCGAGTTAAAGCAGATGAAAACAATGCTGAGATGCAAGGAGTCTGCTTTGCTTGGATTTCCTTCTAAATTAGCCATTCAGTTCCATTAAAAGTGGAAATTTCAGCCTATGCTGGACAAATACTCTTGTTGCCAAGTGAGAAAGCAGCTCAGCTCAGCCAGTTACATATTCCTCCCAAGGAGATACTTCTTTAAAATAGTAGGCCTGGCTAAAAGGCTCAGCTATGGCATGCTCCTTTTCCCACTCGGTGGGGAAGACACTCTTTCTCCTCTATAGATATAACAGCATTTCCTTGTGCTTTAATTCTTCTACCTCTCACAAAGCTAGCAGCACTGGACTCAGGCCCTGTGGGTAGACAGGATATTGGCAGCTCAGCCCACTGACAGCAAGGTGAATGCTCTTAGGAGGTGTTGGGCTGCTGGTGGTACTGCCTTTGACATCTGCAGCAATAGAAGTAGCTCTGCAAAGCTAGCCTTTCTTCACCTTTTCTTACAAGTTGCTGCTCTGAAAGGTTTTGCTTTGGGCCAAACAAAATAATTTGTGTCAAGTGAAATGATGTTTTCCATCTTTTTTTTTCCCCCCCCTCCTCCTGTATGAAAAAGAACAACTGAACAAGAGGCAAACTAAGCAATATAAAGAGAATCTGATTCAGTGCAAGCCAAGTTTTCCATCTTCAAATATTTCGTTTTAGAAGCTGAAGAGAAAAAACAAATTGCCTTAACCCTAACCAGAAGAGCTCACTAAGGAACCAGGGGCAGTTTGCACACTGTATAGGTGTTACCTTAAACCACACAGCTTTTAATTGGAGCAATTATGTTCTCTGGGCCTAATTCTCACAAATTTCCTCTGGATCTTTTCTGTCATCACTTGTACCCAACAGTTGTACCATGTTGCTGTGCACTATTAAACAGCTGCTGCCTTCCACAGGTGGCTGCCTCTCTGAATGAGGTGAGGATGGCTCCTGGATTGCACAGAGGAGTGGTGAGGTTTAATTCATTCCTGAGATCTGAACAGCTTCATTTCAAACTTGCTAGATTCTTTGCAGCCTGCATTTCCCAACAGGATAAAAATGCAAAGCCAAATGGCAGCTTTCAGAAAAAGACAGTGAGTGGACATGTCTGCAACTAGACTGCTCATGGAGGGAGACTCCATATAATGCACTGGTTAGGGTCTGCTACACTGCAGGATGTGCAGATGCATTTTTCAAAGCATACAATGCACCCAGTGCTCTTCCTTTTGGTGCTGCTGCAGACACAGCCCACTATAAGCACGGGTCTGCATACTCTACTGCATCCCAGCAGCAGAAGGGCATCATTCCAATGTACCTATGATGAGTAGGAAGTTGGGATAGATAACCTTCTGGGGTTTCCTCCAGCCTGAATTATCCTACAAGCCTATTCCATAGGCTGAGGACATGGCTCTGGAGCTGGTGGGTGTAGGTGGGCCTTTCAACAGTAGTAGCCCCAGTAGGCACCACATTTGAGGCTTTCACCTCAGTTGACTTTCAGTTACACAGACACAGATACTGATGAAAGGCACAGTGAAATGCTAATCTTCATCAGTAGAGTCTCCTCAGGCTCTTTCTCCAACACCCAGCACCTCATCTCCACTGTTCTCACTGCCTTTGGTAACTTGCTATTTCTTGCACAGCTCACCATCAAGAGCTGCCCTCTGCTGTCTTGTGATCTTTCCTTAGGAGGCCTTTGTGCTGCACAGGAAGGAGAAGAACAAGAGAGAAGTAGGAGGCCAGGCAGGAGAAGTGGACAGCAGCTCATTGAGGTGTGTGCTGGAAATAAAGTGGCAGGCAAAGGAAAAAGGAGAGGAGAGAGACAGACAGTGAATGGCAGGGAAAGGGCCACTGAGAAAGCAAGAGGGACATGGAGAGTAGATTGTCATGGCAGGAGATCAGAGCTAGGAATGTGATGGACAGAGTGGAAGAGCAGAAAGAGTGTTTCCAGTTATATTTTTATCTGATCCAAAAACGTGCTCACATAAAAAAAATGCCAGCTTAGAGAAAGAGCAGCTCAGACAGCAAGAAAAGAGGTTTTGACAGAACAGCCAAGTTAGGAAAGAGCTGTCTGCATAAGTGATCAGCTCACACCACGCTGACAACTCACACAGTCCAACCTCCCCTCTGATCCAGGCTCTCTGGTCCTGGCTTTACTAACTGGAGTAACTGGGTCACCACTACTGCACCAAGGCTGCTATTCTGGTTTCTAACACTCCAACTACTACAGCAGCAGACTAGGTTCTGGAGATACACCAACCCTCTCAGCTCAAATGTAGGGCTTCCTAAATTTCCTTGATAGACATGGTCTGGATTTGGTTTGAGTTGTGTTTAACTAATAGCTTTAGCCTTGAAAGATGAGGTGCCCTTAAAGTGAGAGGAAGGAGTTAAGAACCCTCCTTTCATTAGATAATCATTCTGCCTGCACTGTACTCAAGATTCAACACTGAGCCTCTTCCATGAAGTAAAATGCTTTGGTTTGGCTCCATGTGTGTGGTTGTTAAAGGAAGAAGTAGCTCACACTCAAGAAAGCACTGAACACTCCTGCCCTTTGCTGTGTTGGTTAGTTGTCCTCACAGCACCTGGCCTCCCTTGGAGAAGGTTGGCTTGTGGATGAAATGAAACACAATGCAACTGTACTTTGTATAGCAGCTCCCAAGAAAACAGGATCACAATTGCTCTGTGGGCTAAGTGATAAAAAACAGCACAGAGAAGGAAATTAAGAGACAAATGATGGAACGAAATTAGCTGCTTCCACAGGAAGGAAACACAGCTCTGTGGCTAAGGCTCTAGGTTGGGAAATGGCAGACAGATCTGCCACAGACTTCATACTTTGACCTTGAACAACCTGTCTGACCTTACCAAGGCTCACTTTCCAGAGCAAGACTTCTGGTTATTGACTCTTCCCTGTCTTGGGAAGTCAGAGATGACTGTAATCATGTCTGTGGGGGTGCTTTGATACCACCCAAGCAAGGACTTAAAAGACTGAGTGGGTAGAATTGTTCAGGAAGGTAATGGCACAAAGTGATTACAATCTTTCAAGATGCCAATACCGAAAAAAGAACCACAATACCTACCTGAGCATGATGATACCACTGAAAGAATTCAGCAAGTGGTGTTGAAACAAGGAAGTGAGAAGCAATTTTCCCTGCAGTAGGACAGCCTTGCCTCATAGGCAACGTGACAGGAGGAGATGGCAGCCCTCATATACCTTAAAAGCAGCTTCACTCTGGGGACAGCTATTAAGGAGTGGAGTATCTGCCAGTGACAGAGCTGTCTGAGCATGTTAAATCTGGATAGCATGTGGTAGGGTGGTCATTTATAACCATGATACTAACAGTACACAACATATTGCTTAGCACTATCAGAGGGTTGGGAAGGATGGCTAGAAAAATGCCTTGCAATCTGCTGCTGAGCAGCTCAAACATGGAAAAGCAGGAGAAGTGATGACCCAAATGGCTAATGAACGTGGTTTCATTACATGTTGACTCTGAACAGCAGGCTGACATAATACTTTGCAATATAAGGCATGATTTTGAAAGCACTTTCCATTTGTTTTTGAGCAACTTAGTTATCTGTTTTGGTGAAGAAAGGGCTAGTGTGCTCCACACTCTGGCTGTAGAAAGGAGAGGATGCAGGATACCTGCTAAACCATTTCCATCCCTGTCACCCTCTCCTCCTTAGTTCTCCTTCCATTACCAAGTTCAGGGCAGAGCCATAAATTAGAGTGGTACAAGTTGAGAGGGGACCTTTGAGAGGACCCTTGAAGAGAGCAAATGGAAAGCTGCTTGTCCAGGTTGCTGCTGCCCTTGTAAGCTGAGAAGAACAAGAGATAAGTAGGAAAGGAAGCTGGGTGCTGCCTCTCTGCTTCTAACGTATGCAATGCTGAATGGGACCCTGACCCCAAACAGCACAGTGTGGACTCCAAGGCAAGTGACTGCTGACAGTGCACACGTCCAAGCTGCCTACTCTTGTCTATCTGCATGGGGGCAAGGCCCTGGAAAAGGCACAGCACCAGATCCCCCTGCTAGAGGGATTTGTGTGCATCTGCTGCCTCCCCTGAAGTGGCCTTTGTAAGGATAGTGTGTGAATATCAATAGGATCTTTAAATCTCCTAATGCTATTTTCTATCCTAAAAGACTTTCCTAGAGCTGGGCACTTCAGATTGATGGCTCAGCAGTTATCACACACATCTCACAAGTGCTTTTGTGCCAGCTGTGGGAAGCACAGATTCACCTTCCTCCAGACCTCTCTCCTCACATAGGATACCTTTCCTCCTCTCTTCTCCACGGCCCTGAGTAAGACCCAAGCTGTGGACAGGACTATTGTTTTTCTCAGCCTCCAGAAGCAGCATGCATCAAGTCAGATGCATCTCCTGAGCATCACCATAGCAACAAGATCAGGCCTGGTATGGAAAATGAGGGGCAAGGAGAAAAAATAGGGAAGAGGGCTCTGTAGATAGGGATGGTTACTTCACCCTTGGCTGGTGGCAGGCAGCAAAGACCAAGAGGAGCCTTCAGGAATGATGTCTATCTGTGCCACTGCTGTGAGGCAGAGAGAAGCCAGCAAGGAGCTGCATCTCATGAGGGTATTTAGGACCAAGAGGAAAGGCTGAGGACAGGGGACAAGCATTGACTGGCTGTATATGGAGCCCCCTGAGCCTGTCACATGCTAGTGTCTTATCACTGAGATGCAACACCACGTCAGCCAGAGAGTCCAAATCACAGCTGCCCTGAGGGCTTTATTCTTCATGCTGATATTTAAGCCTTGCTGCTGAAACCCTTCTCTCTCCTAGCACTACTAACAGAACTAACTTCAATCAGTAACATAAAACACAACAGACCAATTGCCTTGTGCCTGTGTTCCTGAGAGCTGCTCAGGTAGCCTGGTGCCCTTAGCAGGCCATGACAGTAACTGGGAAAGCCTATGCAGCCAGCTTGGGCATAGCTCAGCAGCTTTCCTGCACACTTGACATGAGCTCTTGTAACCTCACAGATGATGCCACTCCTTGGACTCTGTTAGAGCTCAAGTTACCTTCCTCTGTCAGAGTGTCCCAGTCCTGAGTCTGATATACACCCCTCTGAGACCCTGCCCTACCCCATCTCCCTTGTCCAGATCACGGCAAGAAGCTCAGAGGAGCTGTTGTACCTAAGAAGTAGGCTCCTGACATCTTCTCCTCAAGTGTCCCCAAAGTGGATAGCTGGCAAAAATCCTTAGAAAGCCAAAATATTGATCATTTCAGGAAAGCCTTCCTTCAGGGATGTGAGGTGGTCCCAGTAGTGCTCACACACCTTGATCTAGCAGTTACACACAACCCTGATTTTCATGCTGACTTCTGCTGATCAAAGCTCTACAGAAATGATTAAGAAGCTGCTACTAGTTGTCACTAAGGGAAGAAGGCTCTTTAAATGACAGCAGAAGGTTTTGTTGCTGACAGAGCTCAGGTTTGATCTAGTCCCTCCAGGGAGCTAAATGTGGTTTTTTAATGCATCCCTCATTACCTTCCTTAGTAAAGGCAAATTAAACCACAATCAAATATTGTGGCCATTCTGCCTTCATCCTTGCCACCTTCCTAGACAGGACCTTCCATATGGAATAGGCTGCCCAGGGAGGTGCTGGAATCACTGTCCCTGGAGGGGTTTAAGAAACATTTAGATGTGGTACTTAAGGACAGGGTTTAGTGGTATGGTAGTGCTAGGTATGGTTGGACTTGCTGATCATAGAGGTCTCTACCAACCTTAATGATTCTGGGATTCTGTGTGATTCTGGGATACAGTTTGTGTCCTGGAAAAACCACATGTTAGCAGAAGGCCTAATGCTGTTCCTCTTTGGAGTGTGGCATTGACATCCAGGATTTCAGCCTCTTAGTAACATCAAGGCTTCATCCCCCCTTGGCTGTTCTCATGCTGCTGCCTCTTGAAGTAAAGCAACCAAGAGTACAAGCTTTTTTTCTGCAGCTCCCCTGCTTAACCTCAGGCAGACCTATGGAGCTTTAAGAAGCATATTACAGTAATGAGGGGGCATGACTATTTCTGAGCATATGCCCTCCTTCCCATTAGTAACCCCTCATGATAAGCAGCTCTATCTTCACTGCTGCCAACAGGCACTCACAGGCCACTGGAGCTGCAAAAAGAAGGCCAGAGCAAGGCTGTCATCAAGAAAAAGTGAGAGGAGTGCCTAAACTGGGAAGAGAGGGTGGGGGAAGGAGTGAGCATTGACAGTCAAAATGGGAAAGAGATGAAATGCAATTTTTCTTCAAATGCCTGGAGACAAGACAGATCTGCTGGCTCCCTTCCCCTCCCTTGCCCTCCTGCCTGAAAAAGAGAAGAGGTAGTTAACATAGGAAAGCCCCTCAAATAAGCCCTGACAGCCACATATTCAGCAAGTGATGGCATTTCCCTAAACACTGTTTGTAAAATGGTAATTATCCAGCAGGCAGTGACAGCTGGCACTTAGCACCGAGAGGGAACGCGAGCGGACAAGAAGAAAGGGATCCTGCAGTAATTGAACAAAGGCTAAAGAAAGACATAAAACATCATCAGGAAAAAAAAATACAAAGATTGCTGGCTGTGCTAATAGGTTACTTCAGCTTCTTGGTTCATCTTGAAGTGATTGGAGGTGGAATGCAGATGCAGAGTGACATCCTCCAAAGTGTTCAGCTGGAAGTGACACCTCTGAGGGGAAGATCAGCAGCAGCAAAGCCCAAGGTGGCTGAGCAGGCAGCAGGGAGGACATGGGTGCTAAACTGATGGCTAGCTTTTTCACACACCATCTGGAGCACCTGCTCTTGTGTCACACAATCAGCTGCTGAGAACAAGAGCTACTGAGTGGACATTTCCTCCCTGCTTCAGATGAGCCCAACAACTCAGCTGTGCCACAACACTGCAGGCATCTCAACTTGGACAAAGCAGCAGGAAATGTGCTTGAGTTGGACAGGGAGATGGCTAGACTGATCTTCTACTCCTCTGGTATTAAGCAAAAAAATCCACATTTGGGATTTTTTTTAAGACAATGGTGCATCCTGTACAGTTCAGATTGTTTAGTCTGGAGAAGAGGAGGCTCAGGGGAGACCTTGGCTCTCTTTCCAACTACCTGAAAAGAAGTAGTAAGATGGGGATAGGCATCTTCTCCAGGGTTAACAGCGAGATGACAAGAGGAAATGGCCTCAAGTTGTAGCAGGGAAGGTTTAGATTGGATGTCAGGAGTAATTTCTACCCTGAAAGAGTTGTTAAGTCTTGGAATAAGCTGCCCAGGGAGGTGCTGGAGTCACCATCCCTGGAGGGGTTGAAGAAACATTGAGATGCTCTACTTTGGGACATAGTTGAGTGGCATGGGGGTGATAGGTATGGTTGGACTTGCTGATCTTAAGAGGTCTCTTCCAACCTTTGTGATTCTGTGATATCAGTTCTAACAGGTCTCCTGTATGACTTCGGGGTAAAGCTCTTCTTTCTCTGCCCTGATTCTTTACCTACAAAATGGGTTGTGAGTTGTTGCTTTGCCATTTGTTTCCTATTATGTCCTACCCAAAATCTAAGGCAGAGTCCTGAACTGGACTTGAGTACTTCAGGCATGATTAATAATACAAGTTAAGGTATCCTCCCTCACTCAAAGAATAAAAGAAAGAGTGAAAATAAACTCTTCTTAATGAGCAGGGTGGTATCTTTAAGCTTGAGGGGGGGAGGGGGTTCCAAACTCATATTCTGTGGCCATTTGATTTGCTTCCTCATTACATTAATTAGGATGTTATCATCCTCTAGCCTGCAGTTAATCTCTTCAGAATGCTCCATGACTTGCTTTTGCCTGGATCCTGCCTGGAAAGGTTACTGCCAGGATCTGGCAGCATGAGTGTTTGGTTGACAACCTCTGATACACCTCTGGGCCACTCAGCAAGGAAGGGACTAGCAGTCCTAACAAATGATGCTCAGATGAGTCTGGTCAGACAACAACATGTAACAGAGCACAAGAAGATGAGAAAAAGGTTTGCCTCTTGCCTTAGTACCAGGAATTAGCTTGGCACAGAGATAGTCCATGCCTGGGATAAGACAGAATCACAGAATCATTAAGGTTGGAAGAGACCTCTAAGATCAGCAAGTCCAACCATACCTATCACATCCATGCCATTAAACCATGGCCCTAAGGAGAGCATCTCAATGTTTCTTAACCCCCTCCAGGGATGGTGACTCCAGCACCTCCCTGGGCAGCCTGGGACAAGGCTTAACAACCCTTTCAGTAAAGAAACAACATCCAAATTTCTTGCTATTCTTTGCCATTGCTTCTCCTTGATCAAAACACACTAATCATCAGAAATACATAATTGTCCTAATTGAGCCATACTATTTTAGCAGTTAAGAAAAGCCTGAAAGCTTCTGAACCACTGCTAAGTAAACCTTCCTCCTCTCCCCTGCCTTAACTCTGTTTTACTGGGTGTTGCTAGCACTTGGTCCATTGCTTGAAATGACCTCTAAGCTGCTTTTCTTGATGTCATCTTCTCCTTGGTGCCAGGTTTGCCTTGTTCATAATTTTCTCAGCACCCATGAACATTTGAAATAAGATAGATATTCCCTGCTGCAGACAGATACACCTCTGCACAGCAATTCATTATGCTCCTATCTCCAAAGCTGTTTCTCTGAGAAATATGCATGCAGAGTTGTATTAACAGTGTATAGTTCTCATGACAATAACTGATGATTTGTTTGACTAGGTCTCTTATGTATCAATCTAACTATTTTGTAGCTTGCCTGTGATTTATTTTTTGACTGTCTTCGAGTTCAAATATGACTTTCTCTTAGTAATCAGTCTGCTTTCTTTAAGCTACTGGTAAATTATTTTTTTTAATGAGTGAGAGTTTGAGTGAAGAATGGCTCCTGCAAAACTGCTGATCTGAAACTTATCAACAGATTTCTAAATGGATGAGGACAAGGCATTGAAAAGTGAGATTTTTCCCATCAGCTGACATGAAAATAGAGACATGTTTTCAAGTACAAAGTAATTACCTTAAACAGTAATAAAGCATTGCTCATAAGCTATGTTAAAGAAACACCCACAATTAAATTGCTGATCTTGCCACTGAGTTACAAACCCTTTTCTATGCTAGCACATCTTCACTATGAACTTTTGTTGCAGTTCCTGAGCTGGAGCATAGTGTCTAACACAATTTACTATGCTTTTTTTTTAAGATACAAAGCACTTCCATAGCTTCTGTTTATCTGCACAGATGCACAAAAGATGCTACACAACAGTGATTAAGGTTAAAGGCAAGAAAAAAACACATGATTGTATTATGTGAAACTTTCTCTGTAGCCACAGAATGAAAGGAGCTGACAGAGATCTGCAGGAAGCTAGCAATAAGACCAATAGTTCAGTTGTCATTTTGGGAAGTCATTTCAGTGTAGCCATTAGAAGGTAGCACCAGATGACTTCTGAGTTAGCATGCATATTCATTACCTTTATTAATGTATTTACCAGAGCACAGACTCCTTTCTTGCCCTGCAGGGTGCCTCATCCAACCTAGCTTGCCTGTTCAACAAGTGAAGCTCAACACTTTCTTGATACAAAAGACTTCTCCAACCATTCCAAGGGTGCTTGCAGCAAGGTTAGGATCTGGAGTGAGACCTTGACCGTGACTGGGAATGTGACCTAGAGGCAGACCTAGATCTAGACTTGGACTGGAAGCTAGGCTTTGACACAGATTTAGACCTGGAATGAGAATCTGATTTGACATGTAGTTTTGACTTGGAAATGGACCTAGACCTGGAGCAAGACACCCAACGTGTGGCTGCTTCCTCACCCTCACCTTTTGCCTCCTTTTTGTCAGACTCTGATTTGTGGTGCTCCTTCTCTCTGGAGGCTGACCTGGACTGCTCGTGGCTCTCCTTCCTTTTCCTCTTGCTACTTGGTTTGCTGTCTCGCTTGCTGCGCCTCTTGCTTTTCTCACTCTTGCTGTGGCTCCTGCTTCTACTCCTGCTATCATCCATGCTTCTCTTCCTGCTTTTCCTTTTATCCTTGCTGCAGCTCCTGCTCCTACTCTCATTCTTACTCCTGCTCCTGGCCTTACTAATGCTCTTCTCCCTGTCTTTACTTCTACTCTTCTGCTTGCTCTTACTCCTCACGCTCTCCCTTGTCTCTCCCCTGTCCTTACTCCTGCTCCTATCCTACTCTTATCCTTGCTGTGGCTCCTGCTCTTTGCTTTCTCATCACTGTCATGGACCACAGGAGGTTTAGTATTAACACGAGGAGAAACTTCTTTACAGTAAGAGTGCCAGAGCACTGGCCCAGGCTGCCCAGGAGCCTGTGGAGTCTCCTTGTCTGGAGCCATTGCAGAGCTGCCTGGACACATTGCTGTGTGAGCTGGTCTAGGTGCTCCTGCTCTGGCAGGGGGGTTGCACTAGATGATCTTTCTAGGGCCCTTCCAACCCCTAACATTCTGTGATTCTGTGATACAGCTGAGAGCTTCACTCATATCTAAGATTAGAAAGGAAGAGCTTAGATCACCTAAGTGATCACCCTGAGTGATGCAGGCATTACATTTCAGCCACAGTTTTCCCATTTCTAGCTCAAGAACTTGTGAGGGAAGCAAAGAAAGTCTTTTAGAAAAGACATCTGATGTTGATTTGAAAACTACAAGTGATGTAGAGCTGAGCATGTCCTTGGGTGAACTAATTTATTTGATGACATAAATTCAGACAACACCCAGATTCCTGCACACACACTCATACACTCCAAATAAAAGCATCTTAATCATTCTCTCTGTCACTGGAATAGCTAGTACACATCACTTGGCTTTGGTGACTGTCCAAGCTTACTCACTGCTGCTGGAGGAAACCTTGCCTGCTTTTGCCCTCTAAAATCCACCTGGCACTCACTACTTAATTTCCTAAAGGACTCCCCTAATGCTGCTGCAAGTTGGGGAAAGATGCAGCACAACACTGTCAGCAAGGTTTTTGTCCCTGTCAGCCAGTTACTTGTGTTGTCTCTCTCTCTGGTGGCTGTGAGGGTTTGTTCAGTTTTGGGGGGATGCTTGCAGAGAAGTGAGGTGCAAGGTAAGCCACAAAGAGGGCTGCAGGCCAATTCAAGTTGTGCACAGCCTTACATTATTAGATGTGAAGGAGATGTGGAAACTGTAAACCAGGGTTAGTGCTATTACCAAAGGGCACAGACAGACCTGAATACATTGCTAAAGCTTTCAAAGCCAAATGGGGCAGTTCACAGAATCACAAAGGTTGGAAGAGACCTCTAAGATCATCAAGTCCAACCATACCCATCACCTCCATGCCACTAACCCATGGCCCTAAGGAGAGCATCTCAATGTTTCTTAACCCCCTCCAGGGATGGTGACTCCAGCACCTCCCTGGGCAGCCTAGGCCAAGACTCAACAACCCTTTCAGTAAAGAAATTCCTTCTTTTATCCCATCTAAACTAATTCTCAGATTACAGGAAGAATAATGCCTCTCCTGCCTGCCCTTGTCCTTCTGTAAGTCTCACTGCAGGGCAGAGAGGAGGAGGAAAATGCAGGGAGCATGGAGGGGGCATGAGTGCACATGCTTGGGCACAGATGCCTTAGTATGAAAGCACACAGAAGTGTATGTGAAATGAAGACAAAGAGAGACAAGAGGTCACAGAGAAATAAAGGATAAGTAAACCAGAAGTAAATGTGGAAATGTAAAACAGATTAGGGAGCAAATGAGCAAGAAACCAAGAGAGAGAAAAGCACTGGGACTAACTGGTAGTTCAAGTCAGGAGACACTGGAACTGCAGATGTGCACAGGTACATTAGGAATCGAGTGCAGTGCCACACACTGAATTAGGCACAAATGACAAATGACAGACTCGTTTGTGTGAGAAAAGACCTCTGGAGCATCATCCAGGGCTTTGTTGCACATTTTGATAGGTCTGATGACACCTAACCCAACCCTGGCAGATGGGTGACTCGTCTCTGCCTTGAATATCTCCACTGCTGGTGCCTCTGTAGCTTGCCTTGGCAGCCTGCTCTGTCACCAAACTGCTCCTAGAGTTATAAAGTTTTCCCTCATATTTTTTACCTAACTGTTCCCTGCTGCACTTCAGGACCATTAAGTCTTAGGCCTGTTTGTGCCAACCATGGAGAAAAATGAATCCCCATCCTCTCAGTAGCATCCCTTTATGGATTTGCAGACAGTGTTTACATCTCCCTTCACACATCTTTCCTCCTCAATGAATACATGCCAGCCTCCTCCATCTTCTCATTTCCACTACACTTTCCAAATCTAGCAACATTTTTGTCACTCTTCCTGAGCTTCCTTCAATACCTTGTGACTTTGGAAACTTAAGGAGACAACCTTCACAGAATCACAAAGGTTGGAAGAGACCTCTCAGATCATCAAGTCCAACCATACCTATCACTCCCATGCCACTAAGCCATGGCCCTTAGGAGAGCATCTCAATGTTTCTTAAACCCCTCCAAGGATGGTGACTCCAGCACCTCCCTGGCAGCCTGGGCCAAGACTTAACAACCCTTGCAGGGAAGAAATTCCTCTTTATATCCAATCTAAACCTCCTCTGGTGATACTCGAAGCCACATCCTCTCATGGTTAACCCTGGAGAAGACACCTACCCTCATCTCCCTCCAACCTCCTTGCAGGTAGTTGTAGAGTTCCTGCTTCTTACCTGTGCCATGTCCAGTCATGAAAAATTGAGGACTGGCTTGATTTTCTTTTCCACACACACATGCACATACTCACCTACCTATTTTATATATTATGTAAAATGTATTTATAGAAGGCCTTTCTTTAGCTAGAACCTTGCCTAGTAGGGGTCCCAACATTAAAAGCTGCTTTAAAAGAGAAGTATCTGAAGGAACAGAGAATGAGGAAGATGATGGTGGTACTTTACCCACTGGAAGAAGTCCCTTTTGACAGCACCTTGATGATGGACTGAACTCTGAAAATTAGAACATCCTCTTGCTATCCACAAACCCCAATATTATTCAAATCAGTGCAGCCTGTATCCATTTCATCATCCTCATTTGTCTTCTGGGCCTCTGCACGCTGCCTCCATCCTTCTTTTCCTCCTCATTTAAAGCCTCCATTTACAAGACAGGTTAGGCTAGTTCTCAACAGGTCTGAACCCCTATTTGGAAAGTGATGTGCATGAATGGTTTTTACACAATGCCTTTGGCACTGTGATTTTAGTTGCAAATGGATAATCTCCATGGGGGGAAAAAAAAAAATCAAGGAAGGAAGGACTGAGTAGGTCATTTGAGAGCTTATGGAGCTGCCTCCAATTGCTTGCCTTGGATTCTGAAAAGCCTCTTGAGGGTTGAATTAGAAGATGGACCTTTAAAAACATCTGGAGACAATATCCAGTAGAGCACCCAAGAATTCCAGAGCATTTCTTTGATGGATTTCACAGAGGGAGCAAGTCCTAAGTCAAATACATAACAAACACAACCCACCAGGGCTCAGGGAAAAGACATTCTGACAATGGACAATCATTTCAAAGGGTTCCCAATTTACATCTGCAATCAGCTACCAGCACAAAAGCAATGCTATTTCTAGACCTACCTGACCTGAAGGCTTACACCATGACATTCTCCTCTACCAAGGGACAACTCGGCCACTTGTTTTCCCCATACTACTTCAGAACTAGCTGGTGGGATAAACAGACATGATTTTGGCTCTAGGGGTTGTTGAGACTAGAGATCAGGCTCTGAGAAAGTAATTTGTTGCCTCTTAGAGCTCCAGCTTTATTGCCAATGACAGCAACTTATAGATGAGTCTGTGTGACAGACTAAGGGTCAATAATATTTCTTTCCAATATCCTACCACCACATCAAGTCAAGCATGGTGTTTATTAAGTCTCATGGAATTTCCTGCCTGCTCTGGAAACTGCAAGTTTGGTTGATGTTTTTTTTTTTTTACTCTGATGGCACCAGTCATACAAGAAAATCTGAAAAATCAGTTAAGAGATGGAGAAGCACCTCATTCCTCCCAAAGAGAAGAATATAAGATGTAAAATGTCATTGCTTTGATGTGCTGGCAAACTTCCTGGAATCAGTCAACCAAAGATAACTCTGTTTATAAATATTTGGGATAGGAAGATACTGTAGAGATATTGCATTTTTATTATTATTATTATAAGAGTGTGGTGTGGTTTGGGGTTATTTTGTTGTGGTGGTTTGGGGTTGGTTTTTTTTCCCCCTTTAAATAGGAAAATAAATAGCTCTGCAGTGTATTCTCAGTGTAGACTTTAGGGTGTTTTGTGTTGTGCATAGCCTCATGTTAATAAGGAAGAAAGTGAATTCCACTTGCTCTCTATCCACTGAGCAGAACATGGCTTTTTGCTTCTCCTCTTCACCCAGCAAGAGTTGCTAAGAGGCTGCTGGATCAGCACAGGTGAGAAGCACTCTGAAGATCTCTCTATCTTAATGTTTGGTGCTGCCCACCCATAACCCTGGTACCTCAGAATCCCCCATCTAAAATCAATTGCAATAACAAAATCCCTTGGAGACTTTCCTGGAGCCTCTTGAATGCTATAGGCAGGGCTGTGCTGGTGGAATAGCTGGAGATGACTGCAGCTTGTTCCAGCTGCTCCTGGCAGGTTTTATTGCAGGGAGAGCCTTAGGCCTGCTGCCCACAGAACTTCCACAATCCAGATAATCGCTCTTCTTATTCTTTTTACAACTGATATTTCACTCTGGTTAAGAGAGGAGAACTGCTGAAACACGACAGAAGTGGCTCCCACACCCACACACATTCTGTTCCTCCATGCTGTGCCAATCCAGGCCTCTTTGCACCCAGCTCTGGCAATCCCCCTGCTATTCCTGGCCTCTTGCAGGTTGCCATGCACAGCTCTGCCAGGGGACCTCAGCTGTGGCATACAACCTCACTGCATGCAAAGCCTGGCCCTTCTGCAGTCCCTCCAGCACATCCTGATCCTGAGCAAAAGCCCTTCCTGGGCAGATCTATTCCTGTTTAATTGCTGTCTCTGCCATCTTGCAGCTCTATCATCATCTACATGTTGTCATCTTTTCTTGATGCCCAGCCTTTTTCCTGTTCTTCCCTGCAATGACAGGCAGTATGGCACAAGCCATTCCACCTTCTAAACCACAGTGGAAAAACAAGTATTAACCCACTAGGAAACCTACCTGCAATCTATTGAGCTGACTGTCAGTTGGCTGCATGAAACAGAGGGAAAGAATTAAGGCTCAATATTTCCAATAATCACCCTGCAGTGCATGAACACTCTGTCATTTGAATCCTGAATGGGTGATGTCAATTGGTCTCAGCCCTGGCTGGCATGTTGGGCCATTCCCAAACACCAGGAGGGTCTCTCCAAACATTGAGAGGCTTGCTCTTACTTCTCTTTATTATGGCTTGGCACCTTCTGCTTCCCTGACAAATAACCATTCACTCCACAGCCCAGGGATGCAGGGACCTAACTCTCACCCCAGTCAGCCACCAGCTTGTGACAGATGCCAGTGAAAGCCCCAGCATTTAGCACCTTCCAGTCCACATTGGATCAATACTGCACTAGATACTCCATCCACTCCCCAAGCCAGGGCAGAAAGCAAACACAAACAAGCTGCAGGGAGACCTCACATCATTCCTGTGTTATAAAATATGGGTGGTTTGCATTCTTTAAGAGCAGGAAGAAATACTTTGCTGACAATCATACAGACAGGCTTATTTGTGTTTGGGGGAAAGAGGATTGCCAGCATTCATGATCAATCAGCCCTCAACGGGGTTCAAGGTTTGGAGCCTCATGCCTCGTTTGCTTTCCCATTGTGAATGTTAACTAAAGGTAGCTCTGGTGAGAGATGCCAGCTCAATAACCCTGGAGATTAACCTGCCAAATTCTTCTTTCAGTCACAGTACTCTAAATCCTCAGTAATTCCAACTATAATCAGCAGAGCTGCTCCAGAATTACAGCCACGGGTAGATTTTGGCATTGCAACTGTGTGTTCTCATCCACAGCATGAAGAGACCTCGTTTAACTCCACAACAGCAAGCCCAACAACCTCAGCAAGACCCAGACTTCATCTCACATGCCCATTCAAACCAATGGGGTTCACATCAAGTGAAGGAGTCCTTGAGTGTGCCAAGGGATGGCCCTAGGCAGTTATCAATATGAGCCTGCTACATGCTGTATCAGAAAGGACAATGGCATTCCCTACCTTTCCAATCTCACTCCAGGGTACCCTGGACCTGGTGCTGGAAAGTTACTAAACTACAGCTGTAGCTTAACTTGTCTCTGCTCAAAGCATTGAGATACCTGAAGAGCTTCAAGGTAGACCAGGTTGTCTCTGAACCTGTCCATGTAACAGCCAAGAGTCCACAAGAGCAAGGGTAGCACCTATTACCCTCATTTCCCAATTTTCCTTTTCACTGGAAATGCTGCTAGTTGACCAGATCAGATTCCTCTAAAGGGAGAAAATCTGACTTTGGAATAGAGAGAATCCAGTTTGAAATGGAGCAGTGAGCTAGCTCACTGAACAATTCTCTCTCTCCTTTCATGATTTCAACACTGTGGACTTTCTGCATTGCACATGTTGTGATTTATGATGTTGACATCATTGTGAAGCTCTCTCACTGTTTCATAAAAGGCCTTCAAAAGAGAGTGTTTTGGCTCAGTAGTGTTGGATAACAATTCAGTATTAAAGCAGCATATGTTGGAGAGGCTACAGTCCACAAAACCTCCAAACCTTTGGAGGTTCATCCATCATTTAGGTTAGAGAGCTGGTGTGTTTTCCCACCTATGGTGTGGAGAGTAGGTGTTTTATGGGCCCTGGTGGTCTAAAAGCTCACTACAGTGAAGAGCAGGACTCGAACACTTCCACCAACAGCAGATACCTGACAAAGCTCTCTTTGTTCTCTATTTTGTGCCCGTAAGTGTCCAAAGATATAGACTTTCATCACCCTGTAACCTTCCCTCAGCCCTTTCTTGTCTGTGTGGAGTTGCCTGGAGCAGGGAGGGAATCACTTCTCTGTATGGAGCTCTCATGTGAGCATATGCAGGACACTATCTCCACTCCTGAGCACCTCATTATGCCAAATCTATTGACAAAAAGGAACAAGAGCAGAGCAGAGCAACAAAACAGTCAGATAATTAGAGCAGTCAAAGAATGAAAGGGTCAAATCTGCCTGTAGTGGCTGGGAAGGGGAGACAGGATATCAATAGGAATACAACAAAGGGGAAAAAAGGAAATGCAGACCAAACCTGAGGAAGAAATTTCCTGACAGCAAGGTAGAGCAGCAGGTTCTGGGAGGTCTCCCAGAGCATGTCACTGGGCCCTTGTTGCTTGAAAATATATCAGAGGAAACTATGCTGGTTTGGATGTTAGGAGAAAATTGCTCCCTGATAGGGTTGTTAAGCATTGGCCCAGGGAGGTGCTGGAGTCACCACCCCTGGAGGGGTTTAAGAAACAGAGATGCTCTACTTAAGGACATGGTTTAGTGGCATGGTGGTGATAGGTAGGTGGTTGGACTTGCTGATCTTAGTGGTCTCTTCTAACCCTCATGATTCTGTGACTCTGGTAGGCAGCTCACTGCCCTGCAGTGATGACCAGCTATAGTTCTCACCCCTTGCACTTTCAGCTCCATGTTTTCATCTGGGTTGCATGCCTCCAGCTCAGAGGCAGCCTGTCACTGTGCAGATGTTCAGCAGATGTCATCTCCCTCCCTCTGGTGTTCAAGTGATTGCAAGATGAGATATTAATTAGTCCCTGAAAGGCTGTGTACAAAATGCAAGGGGATGCAGTAAGCTGCACTCCAGTACAGCTGAGAGCTGGGGCTTGTCACAGGTAGAACATTAAGCCTCGGTCATAACACAAGCACATTTGTGCACATCCACTCCCTGACTGACTGCTGAGTAAGCTAGAGAAGAGGCTCCACTGAGCAGCACACCACGTGCCAGACCATACTGGCCAGTGTTCCTCCAGTCCCCTATCCTGCCCATGACAGCAGTCAGTACCAGATGCTTCAGGGAAGGTACAAGCACACCATGCAGACAGCTGTGCAACAGCTTGTCCCTCTCTATTAGCCCTTGTCCTGTCTTTTGAGACCTAGAGAAGCCTTAAACCCTACTGACTGCATATGGCTGACTGGCTCTCTTTCCAAGAATGTGTTCACCTTGTTTAAGACAACTCTGGATCCTCTCAATGAATACTGGACCTTTTTCTTTTTGAGCCCTGCTGAAGGCTAGCTACTGATGATGTTACATGACAATCATTTCTACAGCAAACCTGCCTGGGACAGGGACAAAACAGACTCCCCATTTTCATCTTGTAGTGTCATCAAACACATTCTTCTCTCCTCTGAAAAACAAGTCTCTCTCACAAACATGCAGACTTTTCCCTAGCTCTTCTTCATAGCAACATACAAACTATGCTGGTCTCAAACTCTTCAAGACCTTTCTCTTTGCATGGCAATCCTCCCAGGTACATCACTATTCATATCACTCAGCTCTTAGCCACCTCTCTCTGAGACAGTGTGACCAGTCCTGCTTCCTTCTTTATTTCAGCTGAGGTTCAATCCCTACTCCATCAAATTAACATGCTCCAAAGCTCTCCCTACACTCCCTGCTCCTCTCTGCTTTGGAGCTTTGCTCTTGAGGTAATGCAGCAGTGGTCTGGCAGTCCAGCTCTAGCCTGTTGCAATCTCTATTCAAGCCTTCCATTCCTATGCCTCACTCTAGGTTCTAATGTTGTGTACAATCAAGTATTGTATAAAAAAAGGTTGTGATTACTACTCCTCCAGTTTGGGGAGGGATATAAAAAGAGGTGGCCTTTTAAGGGCATCCCTGTAGGAAAAAAAAGCAGTGTTGTGTCTCTACTAACTCCATCTATTCATGTTCTTCTCCATTCTAATCAATAAATCAGTTCCTTTTTTCTATGGTGCTGTTGGCTCAGCTGTGAGTTTTTTGATGGCAAAATTCATTACTCAGTTGTCTCATTGCTTCCTTTCTAAGTTCAAAAACATCCATTAGCACCACGATGTGAAGCCCCATTAATCTGCTTTCGTTATTATAATGTTCTCATTCTTTCTTAGTGCCTTTATTGCATCCCACTCATCCTTGTTGTCTCACAGGAGCTTTTAATTGGTGCACTAAGTGATCTATAGAAGTAGCATTCTTTTTTTTTTTTTTTTAAGATCTAGCATTTTTAGTTACTGGACAGAAAAATAATTTAATTGACCCAGGTGACCCTGTTCATGAATGGGGAGAGTTGGTAGGATTGGTGCTTTCAGAACAGGGCAAAGTGGAGTCAAAATAAGCTTTGACTGGCTTGATGTACTTGTTTGGTTTTGTTCTACTGCTGTCTACTACAAAGTGGTTTTGTTTTCAAGATAGGAAGGATCTCTTACACCTATCCAATGCTAATTTGGGACTTTGATTTGCTTCCTAATGCAAATCAACAAAAGAAACTCCTGCAGAACAGCTCCAAAGTAAGGTGAGAAGGACGTCTCAGCCACTAAAGGCATCAAAACTGACATCGTAGTCTCCTCCTTGACCCATGAACTTGAACTCTGCCTTGTCACTTAAATCCATTCCACAAGAAAAAATAATACATGGTGGAAAGCTAATTTGATTTAGTGCCTTGTTTCTATTTACCATCCTCTTAGTTTCTTCCTACCTGTCAAACTTAAGAAAAAGAAACAAACACTTGCTATTTGTACAGCAGACACAGATGGTGACTCAGAGACAGGCTAGGATAGTGGCAAAGCTCCTGAGCCTTGAGTCTAAAGATGCTTTTCTTAGTTCTACATCCAGCAGATGCTTCTGGGCAAGCCCTTTCACCAGGGCCTTCCTGTCCTCCTGGTTGGGAGTTGCTAGTGCCACCCACAAGGGCTTTGCTCTGCTCCTGTTCCCTGCAGTGCCAAGTTTGACAGTTCCCTGGTCACCAGGGGGGTCTCTGAGTGCTACAGCACCATAGCTGAGCTAAAGAGCTCTGGAAAGCAGAGGGCTGCTGCTCTCCTGAAGATTCCTCCCTACTGTCAGGGTTAGGGCTGGGCAAACCACTAACTCAGTGATAGATCTTCTCTATTATCTCCTTTTCCCCCAGTCCAGGAAGGAAAAAGGAATTAACAGAGAATGAAACTTCTGGATTAGAAATGGAACTTAAACTACAATGAAAATAACAAGAAAATTAAACATATATATATATACACACACACACACACACTCAAAACCAATAGGACACCCACCCCCACCTTGATGGCAACAACTCACCATCACCACTGATGCTGTAGCAGGAGGACTCAGACAGGAATCAGACTCAGGGGCTGGATCCTGGAACTCAGGAACTCTTGGACTGAGATCCAAGGCAGAGCAGAGAGAGTCCTGTAACAGCAGAGCTGGGCTGCTGAGCCTAACCAGGAGAGCTTCCAGCCTACCACCCCAGATGGTTCAGGTGCTCAACTTTCAGGGAGGGCAGAGACTCAAATCTCTCCTTTTTGTATTGGCTGTTAATTAGGTGCTAAATAGCTTAATCCTGCACCTGCCTTGCTTGGGTCTTAGGCTTTATATAAGAGACCCTAAGGCCCAAGCTTGGTGCCAAAGTTTCAGGGACTACATATGACCTCTATGGCATGGAGTAGCTTGTTTGGACTCAAACTAGGTCACCTAGTGGTGGATGAGGCTCTGCTGCTCCATACATAGCCCACTGGGATCTCCTCCAAAGCACCACTTGTTAGGGAATACTGTCTGCATAAATCCTCATGGGGCTCAGCTCCAGCACCTTTATCACAGAATTATTAAGGCTGGAAGAGACCTCTAAGCTCATCAAGTCCAACTAGACCTAACACTACCACACCACTAAGCCATGGCCTTAAGGAGAGCAGCTAGATGTTTCTTCAACCCCTGCAGGGATGGTGACTCCAGCACCTCCCTGGGCAGCCTGGGCCAAGAATTAACAACCCTTGCAGGGAAGAAATTCCTCCTGACATCCAATGATGCAACTTGAGGCCATAATATTAAATTCCCTTCCCTTTGTCACCCATAAAAGGACAAAGAAAGTTGAACAATGGTTTTCTGGAGCCCTTTAATGAAATCACCCTTTCCTCTTAAACATTGCTAGTCAATGGAAAATTGGCATGTTTACTTCCTTCTAGGAGACCAAATGTAGAACTGCCTAGCAAAACAGGCAAACAAAGGAATATGTTGTGAACTGATATCTCTGACAAGTCAGAGGGAAGGGGGAAAAAAATGGTACATGGATTGGAGAATTTATCATTAGAAAGAAAATAAAAATGAAAACCCAAACCCAAGAACTTTGCATGCTACTTCAAAAGAAAAGAAGGAAAGGGGAGGTGGAAGCAGGGAACAAAAAGCAAAGAAAATCTGTCAAGAGTTTTTCTCCCAGCATCCAAAATGCCTCAGTGAGCAGAGATACAGAAACAAGCTAATTACTGTCTTTCTTGACTCTCCCAATTCTGAACTCCACACACAACATTTTTCACCATTATTAATAAAGGAATACTGTTATCTCCTCCTTAGTAAGAGTTCTGGGGGTAGCAGTATAGTATCTGCTAGATACCACATGGGATAGGGTGGAAACAGGAGAGAGGGAAGGAAAAGAATATAGAGGCAAGGAGGCAAATACTTCCATCATTCCCAGGATGCACTTCCAAACTATTGGAGCTTTCCATATAATTGGAGTGATTTCTGCTCTGCTATACTCTGCAATATTTATTCCCTAGTCACAGAATCATTAAGGTTGGAAGAGACCTCTAAGCTCAGCAAGTCCAACCATACCTATCACCCCCATGCCACTAACCCATGGCCCTAAGGAGAACATCTAGATGTTTTTTAAACCCTTCCAGGGATGGTGACTCCAGCACCTCCCTGGGCAGACTTAACAACCCTTGCAGTAAAGAAATTAGTCCCTGAGGCTTAGTGTGGCATGGAGTCTGCAGTCATTCACATGGAGAAAGGGTAATGTCCTTGTGTCCCTGAAAAGGGAAGTCCAAGCCTTGAGAAGCCAGGGAAGCTGTGTGAGCATCATGAGAGACATGGGCAGAGCTATGCAGAAAAGCCAGGAATGCAGTCTGGGAGCCTCAGGCTGGGGAGCAGGAGGGGGCACTGCCAGAGCTGGTGTGGGAAGCTCTAAATAGAGATCTGTTGGTTTGGAAGTCTGTTTGCCTGCAGCCTTTGCTTTCAGCTCCTTGCTTCCATAAATATTGTGATGCTGAAGCTAGAAAAACAATAGCAATTGTTACAGTGCAGCCCCCATCCCCTTTGGGTATTAAATACTTTCTGAGTTTGGAAGAGCAGCTGAGACCAGCTGCTTCTCTGAATAAGTCAAGGAAGGCAGCAGGAGCCAGGAGGCACAGAGGAAAAAGCACCAGCTCACTGCCTGAATTCTGCCTGAACTCTACATGAGCACTTGAAGTGCCTAACTCATCACAACCATGAAACCACTATCTGTCTCTTCACAGTACCACTGTCTGTCTCACACACAGTCTTTGCATCCTGACTTACCAAGGCTGCAGATCAAGCCAAGCTGGAGCTACTAGACACTCGGCATCCTTGGGTGCAGCCTACACTGAGCTGACACCTAATTGTTGATAGGATGATGAACTCATCTTCTTATCACCCATGAGGCACTCAACAACCACCACAGTAGGGAGAAAGACCAAACCAAAGCCTCATCTGCTGAGGTTTTACCATTACACTTGGCCATGGCCAACAGCAGGTACCCTGGTAGATAATCCAACACCTTTCAAATAATTCTTCATTACAGAGTAGAGCTTATTAACCACTGCTTTGCACAGAAGACTTAAACTTCACACCTAAACACAATCTGCCCTTCCTGTGTGGCACTAAAAGCTTTTAAGAAGTGTTTTGTGGTCTGCATAAAGTTCTTTGGATTAGGTGTTCAAGTTTTGTTCTGTGGGTCTTTCTAGATTTAAGACATTGCCCAACTTTAAGAGCTCAGCCTTGAGGATGCAGCTGCTCCCACCAAATCTGCTGCAATCAGTGAGATTCAGCTCTGAGCCTGGCAATCTCCTCTGGAGCTCCAAGAGAGCCACAAGGAGAACTTGTCCTAGAGCAGATCCCAGGCAGAGATGCTCACCCTGGTACTGTATGGCCTCTCCTCCTTGTCCTGCCTGCATAGGGAAAAGGGCTAGTAAGTGCAAAAAAGGGAGCTGTCAGAGCATTTCCAATGTTGTGTTGCAGGATAGTTCATCAAAAGCTAGACAGGAGGCTCCCAAAATGTAAACATCCCTGGCTTTCCTGATAGAGGATGCTCAGAGGACTCCTCAGAAGCACTGCTCTGACTAGATCCAACTAGATCAGCTTGTAGCTGATGCCTCCAAACCCACAGCAGAGAGAGGAGGGAATCAACAAGCCATGAAGCTGTTTTCTTTGTCAGCAAAACAAACCCCAAAAAACCACACTCCAAGTGTCAGTCACAAGTACTCCTTTACCTTCCCACACTCAGGAACCTCCTCACACTGAGACTCCAGTGTTAAAAGTGAACACCAGAGCTTCTGCAGGCTACTCTGCCACCACCAGCACAGCAAATACTCAGAGGAATCTCTGCAAAAAGCCAAACCTCTTTGCTTGGCATCCTGAAAAATGACTGTTTATATTCTCTATGGATGATGAGGGGCTAATGGGTGGCAGAACCCCTCCTCCCTGAGCACAGAGCAATCACTGTTCTTACATAAACCAAGAGTTAATGATTCTGCTGATTTACAACCTATTTTCTACTAATACATCCAGCAGTGAATCCTCAAGAGGCTTTCCCTGTATGTAGAATAGGGAACACAGGACAGTGATGAAGCTATGTTTAGCTGGAAGAGTAGAAAACAAATGACAGCTAGGAGCCAAAATTTCAGATCTGGGTTAATTTGTTAATGCCTTGGAACTCAAAAAAAAACCACCACTTTGACTAATTTCCTTCTAGGTAGATGGGAAAAAACCCCACAAAAATCCCCTTTTGCTTTCAAAGTAAACCCAATAGGGATCAAGGCACACTACTTCTGCTAATGGAACTGGGTTGTAGCCTTAATTATTATTATCTCTTCGTGATAGATTAGCCATTTACCCAGATTATATAGACTGAGTGAGATTAGATTAGATAGCCCAGGTTCCATATGCTTTTGCTCTCTCTCTGTGCAATACAGAAGTTGACTAACTGGATCCCTGCTTGTACTCCTGGCAATGAGATCTCTTAGTGCATTTCCTTGAAGCTCTGTTTTCAGGGGAAAATGGGCCCAGGTTGAAAAAGAGGAGGTAGTAAAATAGGTATTTAGATTTGAGGAGTAGCATGATTTCAAAGGTAAGGTAAAGGAACACATAGTGCTCCTCAAGGTCAGCTGTTACCTTCACAGCAACTGAGCAGAGGTGAAAAGAAATACCCACAAATACAAAAGAGACATTCCAGGTCCATCTGCTGCCAGGCTCCTACACTGGGGCCACTTCAGTTAGCAAGCTGTGTGGGATACACTTCTCTTTGTAAGAACAAAACCTGGGATTAAAAGAACAAGCTTGGGGAATTCTTGAGGGATTTGGAAAGTATTTAACAAGGTGCAGCCAAGTTTTCCTAACTGAAAGGGCAAAAGAAAATCTCTATGTGCCTATTGGGCTTGTAAGGCTACCTCAACCCCCCAAGCAGGCTTTATCATCATGGAATGAGATAATAAGTAAGAAAGAAAGGGAAGTTTTATTCCTTCTTAACAAGCTGAAGCTAGGAAAACACAAATGTTTGATGTGCTGTTCTGAAACATGACAGATTTCAAGCTCTTTTCAAAAGAGAGGACTTCTCCTCCAGAGCCTTTATCCAACAGCATCCCATCCTATTCCATTCTGTATCCAACTGCAAAGCTGGAGAGAGCCTTGCAGAGAGAGAGAGAGAGAACGGAGCATTCTGAATGCTCTTGTACCTGGAGAGGTTGTAAAGCAATTTGGCATCAATGGCAGGGAAGAAATAGAAATCCCTTTATGGCATTTGCAAGGTCTTGATTCTGCTCTGAAACTCCTTGAACAAAAGAAAATCAGGAGTAGTAAACAGTAAAGACAGCACAGGTCAATTCTGCATTCCCAAAACTTAACAAACACTAAGAACAATGGTGCTCAAAAAATTGTTGTTCATCATGCTTAAAGAACCTGGCCACACAGAAGAGCTTTTAGAGATGAGAACACACCCAAATGCTTTCATCCAGAAGATTGAACACCTTTTCCTTTGAAAATCCTGGATAAGAAGTGTCTTCACCTACATCCTCCTAACTTTCATGGATTCTCCTGTTTGCCTTTTATCTACCTCACATTTGGCTTCATTATGTGCTGAAAGAAACCAGTTCCTTTCCCCAGGTGCTCCTCAGAAGGAAATAAACTTCAGCAGGTTGTTCTCTCAGGAAAAATGCTCAAATATTTGGAGAAATGCTTAAAAATGGCATTTATTCAACACAGTTCATCAACCTGCTCTGAAAAAAACCCAACCAGAAACACTAAGGACAGCTGAGGAAAGGTTAAAAAAGCAAGTTAACATTGACTTTGTTCTTTCTTCCAGGAGTCCCATGTTGGGTGAGCTCTGAATTCCACTTGGCTTGCTCCCTTCCTCTGTTTTGCCTCATCCCACTGTTTGCACATACAGCCATCAGCTTAATTCCTTCCAAGAGGGAAAAGAACAACAGGATTCCTTCTCCTTGTCCTGTAATAATGAACTGCATGAGAAGCCAGAGAAATGCATACAGGGACCTTGCTTACCTTCCTCCCAAATGCCTCCAGCATACTGAGCTGGGGGCTGGGGCTGGGGACTGGCTCATTTGATTGTTTCCTGCTTTTGAGATTGCTTTTTGGTATTTTAGGTTGTTTGGGAGTTTTGTTGTTGGTTTGGGGTTTGTTTTTCTGCTTTTGGGGGTTGTTTTTGCATGGAGCTCTGCTTCATTTCTTCACCTCTGAGTTTTGCTTCTATTTGCCCAGTTTTGAAAGCTAAGAGTCACATCATCTTGATTTAAAGCCTGGCCCAGGAGACCCTGGAGCCCCTAAATGAAAGAGCAGGCTGCAAGGGTAATTAATACCTAGCAGACATTCAGCTGCACTATTAGTGAGCAATATGTGTGTGAGCACTGTCAATTGGAGATGAACAGCCAGGGATGATACCCTGCACCCTGTTAACCCACAGCTATTGACCAAGAAGAGACCAAAATCTCTATTGTGGGGAGCAAAGCTGGAATGGGATTGAAGTCATAGTGAGATGAGGTAACTGGGAAGAGCCAGGCACCAGGATGCTAGTGAGGGATCCAGGAGAGAGGCTGGTGCAGTGCATTGATTGGGATGCTGCAATGGAGAGAAGTCAGGAGGGTGATGGATCACCCCTGCTTAAAACAAACAAAAACCAGGCAGCTTGCCAGGAAGGGCTTAGGCCAGTTTCATTAAAACTCTTCATTCATCATGCTGAAATGAGGTGGTGTTTGTTATTGCAGGGCTGGTGTGCTGGTGCAGGAAGCTATTATGAGAGTGGGTGGCAATCCAGGGAGAGGGCAGTGGGAGGAGGTGGGAAGCTAATGAAGGATGGAGGTAGCTGGGAGGCAACAGGGCTCAAGTATCACTTACTAGCCACCAAAGTGACTAAAAATCACCCCTCTGTCTCCTGCATGAAACTGGGCTGATAAAGGCTTCATGTCCATACAGCCCAAATCCCTAGGATGAGAGAGGATTCCCTATTTCCAGGTGTATTTATTCCCCTCATTAGACCAAATAATGGCACCACAACACACTGAGGCTTGCTGTGGTGTCAGGCTCAGCTGTGCCCATGAATCCACTTAATGGATTCACCTCAGGAAATCCTAACAGCATGATGCTCAAATAAAAGCACTGCATCTGCCTGAGGAGGGGCTGGATGGATCTCTTAAGCCTTTTCCATCTCTGCACTTTGAGTTAGATGCCCCATGTTCTCAGGGAAAGCAGAAGCCAGCAGGGGTGAAAACAGCCTCACTAGGTAAGCTGAGACATCTTCACTCTTACTTTTGCTTCCACTTCCCACTTCATCACATCTCCCAGGCAGCTCTGGGAACACAGCACCATTAACACCAAGTGCAACACCATGCCCTAGCACAAACCAATGAGAGCATAATGCTACCTGCTGAGTGGCTTTGTGAGTGACCTTAATGCCAGGGTCAAACCTCCTCAATTGATGATGTCTTGTGTCCAAACAAATCTCGCCCTGAACTTTTCCATCAGGCTCCCAGTCAGTAACCCATGTATCCTGCAGTTGCATGGTTGGCATTAAGGCCAGCCCTTGATTTTAAAGCCTATTGATTCCTCTGGAGAAATCATGTTCCATGAAAGCATGCCTATGAAATGACATCCATGTTGGCCTATTCACAGGGATTGTAGCAGCTGTGTGATGTCTATGTGCTTGTAAGTGTGAGGAGGAGAAAAGGTGAGAGCTTGTTTTGTTGTGTTGTGGTTTGTTGAGCAGCAAGAGACACTGCTTGGTAACAGAGATTCAGGAACACAGCCTTCTAAGGGTTGAGATGGAGGAAAACAATCTGTGTATGACAGGGAACATCTACACTATTTGCTTCTCTTCAGGGGCACCCAACCAAAGAAAGCCTTGGGGCATGCAAGAGGGCTGGGGAAGGACTTGTTAAGATGTGAGGCAGTGCTAGGACTAGGGGGAACGGACTCAAGCTTGAGGAGGGGAGATTGAGGTTGGCTGTTAGGCAGAAGTTGTTCCCCAGGAGGGTGAGGAGACACTGTGCCAGGTTGCCCAGAGAGGTGGTGGCAGCCCCAGCCCTGGCAGTGTTGCAGGCCAGGCTGGCTGGGGCTGGGAGCAAGCTGCTCTAGTGCCAGGTGTCCCTGCCCATGGCAGGGGGGTTGGACCTAGAGGAGCTTTCGGGTCCTTTCTAACCCTGATAATTCTATGATTCTATGCATGTATGTGTGTGTTTAAGCTGTGTCATCAGCCTGGCTTGAAATCACAACCTTGGGTTCCCTAGTCAGAGCTCCTGTTAGGAGTGAGAGTTGGTATTCATTTCCATCATGGTCTACCCTTCCAAGTGAAATAGCTTGGTATTTATGACTGAAACCACAAACAACCTCAACAATAAGACAGATGCCTCTGGGGAGATATTTGAAACACAGACACAGGTGCCCTGAAAGGAAACCTTAGCATCACTCTTTGCCACAGTGCTGGAAACAAGGCTAGGGAAACAGCTATAGTCTGGTGGTGAGAGATAGAGATAAGGCTGCACTAGTCAGCTGAGGACATACAATAACCCCAACCCAGCTCAGTTGCAGCTAAGGGCTGGTTTCACTAAGTCCTTTGGTGTCAGGAGGTGCAGGATACAAACTAGTACTCTCACTGGCTGGGTTTTAAAGCATCTAGTGCAGCAAGAGCAGCTGTACAATGGTAATTAGCCTGGCCCAAGATATTTAAAAGCAACATTTTTTTCTGGGAGAAAATTCAAGTTGAGCAGAAATGGCATGGTTTGGGTTTGGTTTTGGGTTTTTTTTGCAGGAAAAAGATGACTTGTGCTGCTAATCTTCAAGGAAAATATGCCAGCATCTCATTTGGGTAAGGAGGAAAAGAAATTAAAAAAAAAGGTTTAGTTTAGTTTTGCATGAGATGAATATAACACAAAGGGAAAGGAAAATGCTTTGGGAAGGTTGAAAGCACTTGCAGGCTCTTCATAAATACTTTGTCCACTACCTTTCCTCAGGTTAGGTGACATCAATTTTGAAATCCTAGATTTTCCAGAGATGAAAAACTACTTTTCAATCATTTAGAACATTCCTAAGGATATATTTTTGGCACTTATACACATTTCCATCTAGGGTTTTTTTGGTGAACAAAGAAATCAATGCCATCTCCCCAGCAACACAGATGGCACAAATATTCTTTCAGTGGAGACAAGTCCAAATCTGGGCAGGTCTACCTGACCTAACTGTTCTGTAAGCCAATGGCTGAGTAGTTATCAACACTCCTACTGCTCAGGTCTTTACAAATCTCTATGTCTGTTATTTGGTAGCAGAGATATTTTGGCTACAGTAAACTTAGATTTGCCTGCAGGCACTGCAAATTGTAACCCTCCACACGATTGCTCTCAGTGTCAGAGCTGGGACAGGAGCATCCCCACTTACCCATTCTTCCAGAGAAACAAAACTCATTTCTTTCCCAGCCTACAAGTGCAAGGCTGGTTTCCCAACATCTTCCTAGCCTTAGCTGATTAATAACTCACCCACCAGAAAGTTTCTCCTAATGCTTGACCTAAATATTCTCTGCACTTCCCCTGTTGCTTGGTGAGTATAATTGGTCTCTCTCTCCTCTTTGTACTCACTACTTCATCTCTTCAACAGACTTCCGTGGCATTAAACTGGGAGGGAGGATGTCATTTGGCCCATTCACATCCAGCTCTCTCAGCCTTCCCCTCAGAGGTATTCCTGTGCATGAAGGATTGGTCTGGTTTGCTCCCCTTTCATGGTGTACAGGAGTGTTCTCCTTGCTCTCCAATGTGTGTCCAGCACAGATGTGCCTCAGGAAACTGGATTTAAAGAGAATGATATTTGCCCATTTACATCGATTGGGAGACTGAAAGGATCTAACAAATCCTATTCTAAAATCAATTTTTTTCTGACTTAAAGGGCCCCTGCTGTATTCTGGTAACAAGAATAAAATATCACATTTCACCCAAATCCTATTATACTGTTATGAATATCTCATCACCCTGTCAAGAACCAGGCAGTGGTTCTCTATGGTGTCTTACTTAAGCAGGAAATCATCCTGCTTAAAGGTTCAGTTTGAATAAGGTCTCCAGAGGCTCAGATCCTTCCCTGTGGTGCACAGAAGTCCAGCAGCATCCACCCCAGTGATGCCTGCCAGTGAAGATCTCCCTCCATCCTACACCAAGTGGGCAACTGAAGATCCTCTTCATCTTTCAAGAGGGTTGCCCATCAGCCTGCAGGGTTAGCCTCTGTGCTAAACCTCAGGAGAGAGAGGTGACATTGTGGCTGCTTTCCTGCAGATGCCTCTGGGCATGTTCAGGAACTAGGGCTGCAGCATTTTCTCCTAAGCACCAGCTCTTCAGGTCATCTTGTCCCAACAGGTCATTTTGCTCCATTTTGTACCAGCAGTCCTAGGAAGCTGAGGAACTCTGATGGAATGCTTGGTGTAACCTCACAAACCATAGAGGGAGGTGCCAGACCCAAGATGTAAGCTTATTCACCTTTTCTTGCCAGTTTTTCACAGATCCCAAGTTAAGGCTCAGATATATCATCTTGGCCAGAAAGGGAAAGGGGAAAACCAGAAATAGAATCTGAATCCAAACTTCTGAAAAGTTGTGGAGGTTAACAATTCTTGAGTCCAGATCCAGGAATAAATGTTACAGCTGGCACCTGTTTGTCTTCATTACAAATGAAATGCAAAGCTCTGATTACACCACAACTTTGAAACCACTTGAAAGCTAACTGTGGCTCCAACTTCTTCAGCTGAAGCTATGTTCCACTCACTCAAATTAGCTCCTGTTTTCTCCAGCTGGTCTCTTCCATCACTTTTCTAACAAGTGTGTTGTCTTTCTAGCTTTCCTTTCAAGAATCCTGTTCTTTCTTCCCCTCCTCTCACAAGGAACCAGCCAGGTGGGGCCCTGCAGCAGTGTCTCCTTCATTAAAACACTCTATGAAACTTTCCTACCAGAGCTGGTTCACCTAAAGCAGGTTGCACAGGATTGTGTCCAGGTGGGTTTGGAATGTCTCCAGAGCTAGAGACTCCACTACCTCTCTGGGCAGCCTGTTCCAGTGTTCCACCACCCTCAAAGGAAAGAAAATCCTTCTTAGGTTTAGATGGAACATCCTATGTTTGAGGGCATACATCATAAACCTCCTGAAGGGTTTCCACAAATCTTTCAGCAATGGTGAATAAAGAGAAGACTAACCCATAGCTGTCATTTCTGGCAGATAACCAGCAACCTGAGAGCTGCTCCATAGGAGATTTTGGCGGGAGTGCCAAGCACTGCCAGATCCCACTCTATTTGGCAGGCTTAGTTCATTCATTCCTTCCATCGCCATCACATGGATTTCTCCCTGCTCCCCGGTCTCTGGGGAGGGGGTCCAATGGACTAAATTACAACTGGAATTGGCTGGAGCCAGGCAGGAAGAGAGGAGAGACATAGCAAGCAGTGTGCTGGTAACTGATAACCTGGGCTTGCTGGTCCAGCTGCTGCCTCCTGCCCTCCATGGAGCAGATGAGTGTGTTATCTTCCAACTGCATACACCTCACAGTGATCCAAGGGGAGATTTAGGCACACACATGTTAATACATGGAATTCTAAACCAAATGCATTTATCTGCACCTGAGAAATCAACTGGGAAGAAGAATTCATGGTGCTGCTACATATCTCCCTCTGTAAGATGCCTCACCATGCTCAGGGGCTACTCTCAGGTGGCTTTTCTTCAGCATTGGCAGCAAATGCATCTTCCTAGGGCTTTTTCCCCAAGAAATGCCAAAGAAGAAAAGAGAGAATGGATATAAGAACCCTTTCAATCTATCCTGGGTGCAGCTATATGCCTGTACCTCTGAGTTTTATGTATTGTTCACACACCTGATAGTACAATATTGGCTTCTCAGAACACCAAGCACTGACACAAAACTCATAGACTCTTCTCCCTATGTGTTTCTTCACAAGGCCATGGCTTCTAATAATGTATCTAACATCTGCTTGAAACTAGAAAAACAGCAAGAAGCATCACCCACTGATGGTTTTTAGACAGAACTGATCTGCAAATACAACAGACAAAGTTGCCTGTGGGCTTATTTGGGGCCTTTTGTTTCCTGGCTGATCATCTAATTTCAAGTGCCCTGAGTGTCTCAGGCATTTACCACAACTGATTGAAGATGCAGGTCCTGTGTGTCAGCAATGTGCAAGCTCAATTCAGTGGGACACAATGAGTGAAGGTCAGGAACAAGCAGGGGGATAAGCAGAGGCATGAGGAGGTGGTTAAAGGCAGATCATTATTACTCAGCAAGGCCTAGCCATAAAAGAATGGCTTCTGATCAGTTTGTTTTGGAAGGGCTTTATGAGCTCTTTTTCCTCCCATAGGCAAAAGAGAGAGGAAGAGTTCACCTGGTTGATCTCCCTGAGGCTTGGTTCCTTGAAGAAGCTTGGATGTGATGCAGCACACAGAAAAAAGGGCACTCGTGGATGATGAGAAGGTTAAGGAGAACACCTAGGTTGTCACACAGCACACTCCCATCCAAAGACAAAGAGAGGACAAGGCAAAGCACAGCTAGGCTAAACCCAGACCCTAGAGTTCGCTGCAAAGAGAAGGAGACTGGGAGAAGATTGCAGGACTTGCAAATGGAGGGAAAGAGCTCAGACCTGGAGCTGCTCAATTTGATTTATCTAGCTGTCAAAATGCATACATGACAAAGGAAAGCCTTTCCCCCTTTCCATAGGTGCTGCTGGAGTCCTCCATCAGTCCTGAGGCTCAGTCTGAATTTCCTTTCTCATTTGCTCTTGCACAAGGCTCCAGCTGAGCCAGGTGTGTCCAACTTCTTTCCTCTGGAGTGCCTCAACCCATGCTTTGTGAACAACCCATGATCTGCAACCACAGGCACCTCTGTTAAGCTAACAAGTTGCCTACTTATCTGCATTTACTTTCTCTGAATCTCTGTGGTTATTTTGCTGTGAATGTCACAGCTTCCAGCAGTACATTGTGGTCCTTATCAGATTAAAAAAAAAGAGACAGAGAGAAAAAAAAAATCGTTTCCCAAACATTTTTGTCTAAATTTGCCTGCCAGTCACAATTTTCAACTCAAAAAGCTCCCTGGCACAGCGCTAGAAAAGCTATATAAGCTGCAGAGCTGCATTATTCACTTTCCCCCATCTCTAGATGTATTATTTAACTTCTTGGCAATAATGTCAGGGAAATAATCCAATAGAAATGCAGAGAAACAAAGGGACTCCAAATTTCAGAACAGCTCAAACTGGTTTTCAGTGCTTACTTTATAGAAATGGGGGCAAAAAAGTTAAAAAAAAAAAAAAAGAAAAGAAAAAACGAGGTATGACATTATCAGTGTAGAGGTGACACAGCAGGCACACACAGAGGAAAACCCAGAACACCCTTTGGCTTCTAATAGGAAATCTTTACACAGAATCATAGNCTGCTGCCTCATCTGCAGTCAACTAGCAACCAGCAGCCCAGCTCCTTCTCTGCCAGTACCAAGCCAAGCACTCTGCCCCAAGCCTAGAGCCTTGCATGGGCTTCTTGTGACCAAAATGTAGGACCTGGCCCTTGGCCTTGGTGAAGCTTATTCTGTTGGCCTCAGCCCATGGATCCAGCCTCTCCAGGTTCCTCTGCAGAGCCTCCATCCCCTCAAGCAAATTGACTCTGTGTCATTTGCAAACTTACTGAGGGTGCTCTCAATCCCCTCATCCATTTAGCTATTGGAGGTAAAAGAAACCTCCTCTGGCTGCTGCTTGTCCCCTCCATGATCCAACACCACTCAGCCACTCACCTCCTTGTCAGGTTAAAAGCTACATTGCTCAAAGAAAAATTTATTAAGGGACCAATCTCATTTACACGCCCTATTACTCAGCTTCCCCAGGGCAGGATAAATTTCTTTCTCCCAGCTGTCCAGGAGCTTGACTTACCTAGAGAATCTATGTCCTTACAGTGAGATATCATGAACATAAACTACCCATTGCCAGCACACTCCCTAGTGTGTTTACCACCCAAATCTTGCCTGTACGTAGTCTCAGTTCTCTCTAATATCCATTTGTTCTTGCTGCAAGATCATCTGGCTAGGAACAATGCTCTGATAGTGCTAAAATGCTCACAAGGAATAACCAGAAGAAGGAGAATCAATGTTTATAGTTTACAAGGTGCCTTGAAATTGTGAGATTAAAGGTCCTTTTTGGCTATTATACTAAATTATCCTCTTAAACAAATAGTTGCTGTTCTCAGATGCCAGCATACACCCCTTCTCCTCCATCATTACTGTTATTACTCCTCTAAAAAATGTTAAATGGCCCTTCATTTTCTTCAAGGTTCAAAAGAGCTTAGGACAAACACCAATTTGTTCCCTGATGCTGAGGAGCAAGCTGAAGCAGAGAGCAAGCAAGCAAGCAAGCAAGCACACACAAGACATGAAAACAGCTGCCCTGATCCCATCCACACTGCCTTCACTCCCAGATGCTGCACAAGGAGCACGCAGGAAAGGTGGGATGGCAAAGGCTTGGGAAGCACAAAGAACAAGGCTGATTGGAGAAAGGGTGAGAGGATTTGCTGCAAGGGTGAAGCACTGCAGAGCAGATGATGCCACCAAGGCAAGATTTGTCTGACAGGGAGCATGTTCTCCTAGTCACACTGATGGGGAGGGAAGGCATCTCCCCAGCTGATGCTCAGTAGCTCAGAGCTTATATATTTATAACACTTTTTTTTTGTATTCTCAGACCTTTAAGGTTAGAAAATAGGCTCTGTACTGCAACAGCATTACAGTTACATGTCTCAGGTTTTTGAAGGAGGGGTTGAGGAATAAAAACACCCCTCTCCCCTCACACTGAGCAAGTCCAAAGCAACCTAGCTACTTAGCAAGAAAAGCTCTTAAAAATGCAGTGCAGTTGTATGGCACAGGAAGGTTCAAAGAGGCAGCAATAGACCAAATATAACTTGAATATCACAGCATCTAGCCACCAGCTTTTTGGGACATCTTTAAGCAATGTGGGTGTAAAGGGCAGTGCCTGGCAGTATCCCTCTCCCAGCACAACCAGTGAGTCTCCCACAGATGTCTGCCAGTTCAGAGCTTCTCACTTTGTTGGTCCCCAAAGTACACATTGGTGTGGTATAGAGATGACTGCAGAGGAGGAATTGCATTATAAAGCCCAGATTGTCAAGGATCCTCCTGAGTCATTTTTGGATGCCAAAAGGCTGTCTGGATTCATGGGGTGTTATCACTTGAACACACTGGAAGGGCATTTCCAAGAACTTCTTTCTCACTGGTGCTGGTGGGTTGGTGGAGGAGAATGTATCTGGAAACCAGGCAAAAAAATATCTTAGCAAAATCTAAGAGAGTTGAGAAACCTCCTCAGCAGGATCCTTAAGCTTTAGCAGTCTGGTCTAACTAGATTGCACTCCAGACACTGGACTGGCTCAGCAAACAGAAAGTAGAAACATAACCCAAGCCCTAATATGCAGACACAAATCTAGCCAGACCTTTCCAGAGCATCCCTGGAGGTCAAGGTCAGCGCTCAGGTTCAAGTCTTCTGTCTGTAGGATGCCAGAAAAGCAGCAGAGGTTGCTCAACAGCTCATAGCTTGCAGGCACAGAGTGAATCTGGGGAGCTGCTGCCCACCAGGTTCCACCAGGAACAGTACACATAGTCATGCAACACACTGCCTCATGACACAGGAACTCAGCTGTAGGTGTTGAAGACCAGGAGGTCACAGAACTGTGGGGATGCAACTGTGGCACTCCTTTTGCCCTAGAAGCACTGACAACACCTACACATTAACTCTTGAGGCTGAAGGGGAGTGCTGGTGGCTGAAGCAAAGCTGTTACTTGATGGCTTGATGCTTGGTAGGAGCACATGCTGTGGCAGGGGGGCAGGGTATCAGCCCCTCAAAAAACTCAAGAAGGATAGCAGCAGGGAGCAGGAACCTTTGCATGGGGAGCTGCCTTGGTCTCAAGCATAAGAACAAGCTCCCTACCACAAGGGTGGCAGAGCCCCAGTACACTTGCCTCTCCCTCTGAGGATCCAGCAACGACTCAAGCCTCAGAACAGGTAGAGGTGGATCTGTGCAGTGCCAGATCCAGGGAAGGTTTAGATTGGAGGTCAGAAAAAATTCCTTCCCTAAGTGTTGTTAGGCATTGGCCCATGCTGCCCAGGGAGGTGGTGGAGTCACCACTCCTGAAGGGGTTTAAGAAACATCTAGATGTGGTACTTAGAGCCATGGTTTAGTGGCATAGGGGTGATAGGTAGATGGTTGGACTTGATGAGCTTAGAGATCTCTTCCAACCTCTATGCTTCTGTGATTCTAGAGCACAGCTCCCAACCTCATGGCTCCCCAGACAAGCAGTCATTGACCCCCAAACACCCAACCCTGAGGAGATGAGAGGGTGCTGCTCCCAACCCTCATTCCAGGGACACAAATGCCACGGGAAATGCTGCTGTACATCCTCATTTGTCACCAGCACCAGCATGAAGAGAATGTTTAAAAGTCATGATGTCATTGCTATTAATCAGGGCCCTGCTGGGCCCCGCTCCACCACTGCATATTAATCACCAGTGGCCCAGGGCCTGGCTTATCTGCAGAGGCTAAGTTTAGATCCATAAAACATGATTTATTTTTAAAAGTAGCATTATTAAAGATGAGCTACTCCTGGCTCCAGTCTCCTTTAGGGAAAGGTTGGTATTTTGGAGTTGGTAGAGAAACTGTCATTATTAGTATTGTTATTTGGAAGCTTGAGTAAGCTGCCAGGTGTGCTAGTGGCTTTTGAATGGCTTGGATCCTGCCCCTGCTGAGGAGAATCATCCCAATGCCCCAGCAGAGTCACAGCTTGAGGGAAAAAAAATCCCATTTGAATCATTTTCAGCTACAGATGGGAGAAGGCTAACATCTCAGGAAGAAGTGCAGATGATGTTGAATGCCTTGAGTGCCCTCAGGATGGTCACAAATGGCAGTGTCCCCCCTCCACGTGCCTGGATGTGACCTTTACCACCAAGTGAGCCCTTTGTATATCAGCCCCTAACCAACACCTAGCATACTAACTTATTTCCTCTGCTCTTTGAAGGGCTTCTGTTCTATCAACGGGACGATTGATCCACACAAATGAATTCATAAAAGCCTCTCTGCACTCAAATTTATAGGAGTTTAACTACTGTGACTTTAACAAGCACTTTAGCTCAGGTCCAACCTACACACAGGAACAGTGCTGGTTTAATTAAATCACTTTCTAAATCAGTCTGCTAAATTTGATTTGACTCCTTGCTCGTCTTCTCCTCCTTTGGATTAAAGAGATTCTGGTGTCAGTTTGGTTGCACAGGTGACATCTACATGGGGTTCCTCAACCAAACCAAGAGTCTCCACCAACCTGCTCCAGCAATTCAATTAAGTGTTCCTAAGGCAACTCAGTTAAACCCAGTGCAAATCTCATGTGTGGGGCCAACCCAGGAGATCTGACAGACAGAGCAGGAGAGAGGAAAGCCTCACTGGCACAAGGCACAGGACACTCATTCCCTTGGTGAAGGAAGACCTGCTCCTTTCTCACCCTCAACAGCCATCAGCAATGAGCACAGTCTCTTCTCACAGGAATCACAGGGTGATACCTAATCCCCATGTGGCTGTAGGAATTGTACTGGCACCTGTGTTATTACCATGCCAGCTGGTCCCACGGGGTTAGTTGTCACCATGGGAGAAGGGCTAAGAGCAGCCCTACTCTCCTCTGGTAACAGACAGCCACCTGAACCATGATGCCCCAAAGGGGTATGGGAGGTGAGTGCTGAATCATTTGACAGCTTCACTGCTCCCAGGCTAGCCAACCTTCTCCTCAGGGAAGGGAGACTGCCCTCCTGGCCACACCATCACCTCACTCACTTGAGCATGGGACCTCTTATTCATCTGCAGGTTGAGACATAATGCTGGGATGAGTCACATTGAGAAGCCTTGGGATCCCATCAGACACTGCAAGAGGACTCAGCAGACCAGGATATTTCATCAAAGTGCTTAAATATGACACTGGCTGGCTATTCACTGCTCTCAAAGGAGACAAAGTTGGGCTTGCCAGTAAACCTAAACCTCTCCCTCTGGGTTAGGCTTCTGTAAATCCTGATCTCACACCCAGCTCTTTCCCATTGCCTGGGTGTGAATTCCCTGTGACTGGACACCTTGACCACCCATGTCACATTTCAGAAGGAACTTTCTGAAGCCCAAGAGGCTTGAGGTGGGCTCCTACAATCCTACTGCAAAAGGCTCATGCAGCCACTTTTGCTGATAACAGGGCCAGGGGAAGGAGGGGGAAGACTCAGAGTATCCCTAAATGACAATGTTAAGTCATTGCAGTCTCCTGCTACCTCTATCTAATGTAATGAATCATCACACTGCAGATAACAAACACAATTACCACACTATTTGCCAGCATATCCCTTTGGGAGGCAGGAGCATAACACAGTCCTTCTACCTCAGAGCTCTGGAGCTGAGCTCACCTTGGAGGGCTTGCTCTGACTGACACAGCAGGTTCAAATTTAAACAGGTATGGTGGGGTTTGGGTTTTTTTCTTTTTTCTTGGTTGCTATTTTTGTGACCCAAAATAAAGGATGGAGAATGTGTGTGTGTGTGGGGAAGTCTGCAATAAGACTCAGTCCAAGCCTCCAAAACTCTGCTTTTCCTTCTAGTGGGTGTAGGCTTGAATGTCCATTCCAGCCAGGCTGGCTCTGGCAGAATAAGGTAAATAGAAGCAATGACAGCTCCAGAGCTGCTGCTTGGATAAAAGGATCAGGGCCAGCACTTTCCCCACCAGGTTTGATTGGGTAGCTCCCAAATGGGGTAAGCACACATCTTTAGCTCAGCTTTGCCAACAGAAACCACCAAATGAACATCACCACTTACCTCCCCTTCCATGTGTTCAGGGCACTAATGTCTTCTATGGGTAAACCTGCACAGGGAGCTTACAGAATCAGGAAGGTTGGAAGAGACCTCTAAGCTCATCAAGTCCAACCATACCTAGCACCACTATGCCACAAAACTATGTCCTTAAGAACCACATCTATATATTTCTTAAGCCTTTCCAGGGATGGTGACTCCACCACCTTCCTGGGCAGCTTATTCCAAGACTTAACAACCATCACAGGGAAGAAATTTTTTCCTGACGTCCAATCTAAACCTCCCCTGGTGCAACTCTTGTTATCCCAATAAGAAGGCTCTCTTTCTGCCACCCCAATAAGAAGGCTCTCTTTCTGCCACCCACTCCTGCACATCTCCTCTTTCCCATTCAAATCCCCTGTGAACCATGCTATTTAAATTCCTCTTTTGCTATAGTTGGCTCATCATTTTCCTCTGCTCATTAGGCTGGCAGCACGGGCTCAGCAGTTGTTTGCACTTCAGCATCAGAATTTCTGCTGGGAAGTATGACTGTCAGCCACTTGCCTGGACATGACGTTCCTAAAAATAGCCTCCTCCTTGTTTACTGACTCTCTAACAAAACAGGCAGCCTCTCTTTCTGAACCTTGATCACTAAATTCACTTCTCAGATCCTCACAACTGTTCTGTCAGTCTCCTCCTCTCTACATAAATTATTACTGCTAAAACTCTTCTTTGAAAAGCTACCAGCCCACCTCAAATCTTCCACTCAGTTCCCTCTTCCTCAGCTCCCTGAAGGTTAGAGGATGGGCATTTGCTTACCTCACATGTGTACTGAGTCTCCTGTGATGGAACAGCTTAGCCACAGCCTGTCACTGACAGGGAATGGTCACAGCTGGCTGAGGAACCAGATGAGAACACATAAGCTGGGTGTGATGAACCCCTCACAATACTCCCTATTCATGACAAGAGCATCCCTATGGGGAAAAATCCCACTTCTGACAGAGCCAAACAACTTTTCCTATCTGGAGTAGATTCATCCTGCAACTTGGAGGGAGAGGAAGCAATTAACATCTCTTCATATTTCAGTGCAAGACACAGACAACCTGGAGCTGGTTGTGTGCCTATACTAGGAGTATGGAGAACACACACCAAACAGTGCAGAACTGCAACAGCCTGGATGTCACCTTCTTACTCTCCTCACTTCATCCTTCAAGGCTCCACCATATCCCACATCCTAATTCCTCAGAAACCTCTACCACACAGAAGAAGGCAGAGACAGACAAATGGCAGTGCTCCCCTCAGCACGGGGGACAGGCTTTTTGCCACACAGCCATTACAACCAGTGCCCTCCATCTCTTGGCTTCTCCAAGCAAAACAGAAAGACTGCATGTCCTCAAACTGCCATAAAGGGGAACTGGGAATTCATCAGCTTGTGGAATTGGTGATGAAAAGTAGCATCTCTGCACATCCCAGGGCTCCCAAGCACGCTACATACAAAAGCCTTGCTAACTGTTTATTATTAAGATCAAAAAATCAGTGTGATGTGCCTTTGTAACTCACATTCTCAATTGATGAGGAGAAGGCCCCAAAGGAAAGGAAGACATATTACAGGGAAGAAGCTTTTAACAACAGGAGGGAGGAAACCAAACAGTGCTCCTTATGCTTCTGCCTTACATGTCAGGTGCAGCACTCACCTCATGCAAGCACAGTGGAAGGAGGAAGATGCTCAGCTGGCCCCAGGTGGGTGTAGGCACTACTGGGCATACCTCACTGCCACAGAGCATGCAGCACTACTGAGCAGAGCAGATAAGTTCTTAAGTTCTTGCAACCATTCCAGCCCACAGATCTCCCCTCCCTCAACCTGCAGGGGGAAAAAAGTGTGGAAACAAGATCCATTCCAACATTGGAGCCACCTAGGTGTAGTTTAATCTAACCATGGGAGTGAGGTGAGGTCTCTGGAAGTTCTCAGCAGTGCCTAGTCACACAGTTTCGGTTGGCAAGGGAGAACATCCAGCTCCCAAGGATTTGCCTTCATGTGATCTCTGCTCTGCCAGGAGAAGGGATGTTCCCATCCCTTCAGACACATAGCCCATGAGAGGAGAGCAGACAGGCTCTTTCCTGAATCTCTTGGGCACTGATTTTTATCATCTGGCATCCTGAACCATCATGTCTAAATCTCTTTCTGGTTTGGTAATGACTTAAATACTCAATACAAGTGCAAACAGCTACAGCTAGCAGAAGGGAAGTGAAAAATCTTGCTTGCCTGGACTCACCAAGAACCTTCAGCTTCTAGTGGCTCCAAAATGAGCTTCAGTTTCCACACATTCCCTTCTTTCTTTCCTCTCTCTAACAACATTTATCCTTCTCAAAATCCAAAAGGGCAGGACAGGAGTGTCTGTGCTGTACCCAGAAGGTAAAGTCACTGCATGACTTGGAATATTTGACCACATCACCATCCTTCATCAGTCTCCTGCAGATAATCCACTGTAGATCCAGTGCTTTCACAGCACAGGGATGTTACAGTCTCTCTAGCTCAGCTCCAGAACCTGGATTCACAGACTAGCATTCTCTGTGCTGCCCAGTTGTATTTAATATTGAACCACAAAGAAGAGCATTGCTATGCTGCAAAGGCTTCAAAGAGCCAGGGTGGTATCTGGCTGAAAATATTCCTCAGTTCAAGTCAGGATTACTCGGAAATATGAGGCTGAGTGATGGCAAATGTGTACATCTGCAATTGCTTCCTTGCTGAGAGACAAACCAGGACAACATGGCTTGAGACAGAGCCAGCAGAAGGACCAGGTCAGAAGACAGCAGAGAGCTGGAAGGCTTCTTTCCCAATCCTCACCTCACCCCACAGGCATAAGTCATCAAATCTCTTCTTTGAATATTTTCCTTTGGTTCCTGGATGCCTCTCTTTGGAAGGGAGATCTAATGAAAACACAGGAGAGCCTGTTCGTTGTGGCCATGAGGTTAATAAGAGTAGAACACAGGAGCAGCAGGAGCTGCAGGAAGAATAATTCCTTTTAAAGCTGGAGATGGGAAGCCTATAGGTGGTAAGTGTGACATTTCCACACGGAGGAGTCCAGCTTAATTACCTCCGCTTCAAAGCTAGAAAGTTATACATTAAGGCAGGCAAAAAGAAAGTGGTAGGAGAGGAGAGACTTTGGCCACTCATGAAGATTTAACATCATTAACTCACCAGCCTCCAAGAACCTTCCTGCATTTTCTCTGGCCAAAAACCAACACAGCTAATTGCATTTGTGTTACCTGCAGTTCAATGAGAAATTCTCTCTTTTCTCATTGCCTGCACTGTCACATAGCCCAGGAACAAGGCAGCAATAGCAAGCAGAGTGGCTCTGCTTCAGTTGGAGATAAAACAATTCCTCTGTGCATTAAGCTTGGCTCAGCAAGACAAGCAGACAACACCAAGGGGCTGGAAGCTGCTGTTCTTCAGATGGCAGCCCCAATTCTGGCATGCTGACAGGGAAAGCATCCACAGGTGCTAAGTGCCTGAAAGTTATTTGGCAGAGCCTGGGTAGTGCTGGTAATCATAATATCTGGCCAGCTGAATTATCTGAGTCACCTCTTCACCTACTTAGTATTTGTCTATGCTACAGGCAGACATATGGTTTACAGCAAACTGGGGAACAGAGGGCTGCACACTCATCTCTTCCTCTTTCCCAGGATTCACTGATGCATTCTCAGATGAGAAGGACACAGGCCAAACTTCCTTTCCAATATCCCACTAAAAAGGCTATATTCTGACAGCTGGTGTTATTGCCTTACTCTCTTCTCTGTTGCTCATGCCTGATAAAATGAGGTAACAGTGGCCACCCCTGAGTTCCCAGGCTCCCAAAGTCACACATAGTGAAAAGACCAAGATCTTCTTTCTCAGGTACGTTTTCTTGTGCTCTGAAGTCAATCTGAGTCTCGCTTCACCCCCATTCTCTTGTCAGAACACTATGCAGTTGCACCAACACAAGTGACTGTGAGGCCACACAAAAGAACATAGGCACATACTAAAGCTCTGTAGCATCATTTCCCCAAGCTGACTGAGAGAAGCACTGCAGCTCACACAGCAGAAAGCAGAAGTACCTTCAGATAAACTCCTTTCCTTGGGTCTGCTCCCTACCACCTAGCAGTGGGAACTCATTACCCAATCTGGGCTTAGTCCATGAAGTAGTTTTATTCTCCCTGTTACAGACAGTGAGAAGAGAAAGCAAGGGGAGCAAGCAGCATCCACATGTGGATATCAGGGAAAGCAAAACATTACATGGAGTCATCTATCTCTTTCTTTCCAGGGCACCACTTGGCTGAATTCCCTCCAAGCCAAGTCCCCTGATGGGCAGAGGCCAGCCAACAGGCCTGCTCCTCCTGTGCTTCTGCTGCTGACCACAAGGAGCCTGCAGCAAAAGACACTGTTTACCCACTACATTCACCATGTAGAGCTCCTCAGCTGCGGCAGGATAAACAGTCAGCACCTGCAAGCTGCCAAGAGTCAAATCTGATCAAGGCTGTTTCCTCTGCCCTGCAACACTGCAGTATTTCAGCTTGCACCTGCTCTAAGCATCTCCCTCTCATCACCATGTTGCATCTGCTGCAAGCAGGGCTGGGGGAATCACCCTGGCACCCCTTTCCCATGGCACTGTATTTGCTGGTTGGTAAAAACCACTTCTGACCTCATGAACAGAGCAGCACCAGTGCTAGAACCACCAGCTCAAGATGCTAAGGACCAGAGTCCTAGTGTAGAGGTAACTCAGGTTCAGGAGCACTCAGAAGAGATCCCTTCCTTTAAAGCTGAAGGAAGAAGTCACATCCATAGCACTAAAAGAAAGAAGGTCCAGAAGAGCTCCAGTTTTTTTGCCTTTAAATACTCCCCACTGAGCTCAGCCAAGAAAGCTCTTTTCCCCCTTTCTTTTTGCCCTCAAGCAAGGGGATTGAGGGAAAAGTCAAAGGTGGACTTTTCAGAAGTTGACATCTCTGAGGCAACTTGAGGATGGATACCTCTGACATCTGAACACCTTTCCTCCACCTCATTCTGCAAACAGTGGTCATAGGTGGTTAAAGTGGCAGATCTGGAAGGGTAAAAACTCTCAAGAGTTGCAGCTTTATCCTAGAGGAACTGGAGTGTCTTCATAGCTGAGGTTGTAATCAGTTTCCACTCTCAGCTCTGACTTAAATAACTCTTCACATGCATTCCTCTAACTTCAGCTCATAATTGCAGGGTTTGGTATTGAAGCTAAAAGGATGATTTCCCCCCCTTCCCTCCTCCTCACTGCACTTTGAAGAATTTGGACCTGTAATTCAGAGTTAGGCAATGCCAGATGGAACCTTTGCCAGACTAAATGTTTCCTTAGCTTCTCTCACTTGAGAAAACAAAGCAAAACAACACCCCACCAAAAAAGAGAGAGGTTTTTTCATCTCCCTAAATGACTCAAAAATCCAGTCTCTTTGAAAACGTGTAGGCAGCAGTTGCAGAAAATCAGGTGCAAGTCAGAAAGTCATAAACAACCAATGCATTTAGCTGTCATAAACCAAAGTGTCTAGGTACTTGGTATTCTGGCTAGCCAATGCTAGCTGGAAAACCTCCCAAAAGCTGAAATTACATGAGTAAGGAGTTGTTTTTTTTCTGGGTTTAGACAAAACCAGAAGACTCTTTTCCATTGAAGACATGGAAAACTATCAAAACACTTTCCTCTTGCTCTGGAAGAAGCAAATTTCTGCCTACAGAACAACACAAACTTCTTCTTATGGCTGTACTGAAGCAGATTAGACTTTCTATTACTTTGGCAATGTTGTTTTTTTTTTCTGTCTAGAGGTTAAAGATTTGGCCCCAATTATATGTGGGACTTTGTATTTCTGCTATTTGCATAAACCTTCTGTTTGCACTGGATTCAAGAGAAAATAGAATCCAGCATTTTATTTGGTTCCTACTAAGAAAAAGCAAACCAGAATCCATCTATCCATCTCTGCAATTTGTAAATCTTCCAGTTGTTTTTTTTTCTATTGATTGCTGTTATCAAATTTCTACATTTGGCCAATTAACAAATCTTCCAAGCAAAAAATCATTAGAAAGACAGAAATCAAGTGCATTTGCTGCACTGAAGGACATCACGTGGCAAAGAGCTGTGCATCTTCTGTCTGTCCCTGACAGGCATCCTCTGTAAGCCTTGTAGATACTTTGGTTTTGGGCAATTCATTCTATACACGAGAAAAATTCCTTTATCAAACAGGGAACTACTCCAGCTGCCCAAATTGGGTAAGGGAGAAGTGCAGCCAACAGGCAGAATCCCAGAAGACAACCAAAGTGGGAAGATGAGCAGGGCAAACAGAGTCCTTAAGCTGCTCAGGAATTAGGCTGTACAGAGTACCAGCAGAAATATGGGCCCCACAACAAGAAATTAAACCTTACTCAGGCTTCATTAATCTGAATTTAATGATTGCTGTGACTTGCATCTGTAAACAGTTGCACATATGTGGAAGCCTGAGCCACACATTTCTTCTGATAACAGTAAGAACCTGCAAAGTTTATACAACATAGGTATGGATATGGGGACAGAAACCTCTAGCTGCTGCACTTAAACCTCCCTTCTATGAATCTAATAACCAATAAATAGATAAAAGGGAAGAAAATACATCTTGCTATAGGAATTGTGGCCAAATAAGAGCTCACTTACTAAACACCTACTGCATGGACTAGAGGGAATGGATCCAAGCTTGAGGAGGGGAGATTTAGGTTGGCTATTAGGCAGAAGTTGTTCCCCAGGAGGGTGAGGAGACACTGTGCCAGGTTGCCCAGAGAGGTGGTGGCAGCCCCAGCCCTGGCAGTGTTGGGGCTGGGAGCAAGCTGCTCTAGTGCCAGGTGTCCCTGCCCATGGCAGGGGGGTTAGAACTAGAGGAGCTTTCAGGTCCCTTCCAACCCTGATAATTCTATGATTCTATGTCCCAAAATACCTTTAATTCTACCCATTTCTGAAAGACACACTTCTAACAACCACAACCAGACATTCCAAAACAAATCATTGTCTCCAAGAGAACAAATCCATGGAAGGCATAATGTTTTGACATCTTTCCCTTCTCTGGACAATTTAATCTGGCATGTAAGTAATGTTGTGGTCTGGTTTGATGAAATGGATACTCTGCCCCTTTTCTTTACACCTGAAGGTTGATTGATTGTTTGTACCTGAACAATTCCACCTCAGCAACCAGGCAGGATGAGAAACAAATCCTTGGCCACACCATTTAATTTCTGCTAGCAGCTTTTCACAGCTGTTCCTTCCCTGTTTACTCGAAGGAACTTACATCTAGCTTTGTAAAATGCTTTCAGTTGCCACCCTCATTTCCATACTCTGCTGTAGGTAAAAAACCTATTTCCTTTGAGTTCCTTAATTGAAACACATCTAATTCCACAGGCACCTTCCCAGATTTGTTTACAGCAGAAGTAGCCACTTAAAAAGCAACAATGCCTTTTAAAGGGTCCCTTCCCCTTACTCTTTTGCAACCAGCTCCTCAGCTTCTTGGCAGAAGGAGTATTCTAAGTCTTTTTTACCTTCTCCCTGTTAGCTTTTTGCACTCCTCTCAGCTTGGACAATGAAAATCAATGCAGCCACTTTCCTTGTTGCTCTCCAGTGAACATGAGGATCAGGTGACAAAGGAACAGTTTTAAGACAACCTTTTGCACTGGAACTTCTACCAAAATGAACTACTTCATGGCAATTATTTGCTCTTGGCTTGTATGGGGAAATCAAATCAAACCGAACCAAACCAAACCAAACCTAACCTAACCTAACCAAACCAAACCACTACCTTTCCCTTTTTTTTTCTTTTTTCTATTTTAACAAAGCAAAAAATTGTCAGCCAAATAGGAATTGACAGCATTCCTTTAAAAAGCAAAACTGAAGCTCTCCCCAGCTGGGCACTCACCAGGCTGCTATATTTGTGTCTCACGTGCTGGGCCCATGTGCAGCTAGCTCAGCTTCCCCTGATCTGAGCAGGCTTGCTCTGCTCTCTCTTCCCTAGTCCCCCTGGCACATTTAAGCTTTTTCTCTGCCTCCTGCTCCCTCTCTCACCTCTGTGCCCTAGTTGAGTGCAGCTGATCCAAGCCTCCAGGACTAGCTCAGATTCTGGCACCGGCTCCAGCTCCAAAGCCTTGTCCTTCTCCCAGACCTACATGTGAAGGCTGAAAATTGGCACTAATCCTTCCAAAAATACGTCCTAGAGAAAACTTAACAGGCTCTCCTGAGGTTTTTCCAAGCAATCCTTTTTTACTTGAGTGGGTATGAGAAACCAAAAAATCCCTAAGAATGCTAAAAAGCATTTTCAGTTAATTCTGACTCAGTCTCCTCATCACTTGGAGACAGTTTTGGGATGAGTCTGCTAGGTAGCCAAGGGTCCTAGCTCACGAACAAGAAACACAGCTGCTTTTTTCTTCTGAGTAGCTAAATTTCCTCCCTTTACCTGGTTTCACAATTGAAACAGACTCCTTTGTTATTAAAAGATGCATTTTTGCTCCTCCCTGTGACCAGGCTTCTTCTGGTTCTTCATCCTCCCTGAAGGCTCTAGCTCACAAGTAAGGCTGACAGCCATCATGTTGACTTAAAATATCCTACCACTGTCCTAATGCAGACAGACTTGAGATGCTCCTAAGAAGCTTCTACAGCTCTGCAGTTGGCAGCTTGGAATGTTAAGATGAACAGCCACAAATTTCAGTGATGTGCCTTAAAACACCAGACCACAACCTGCAATTGTTCAGGATCTGCTGCTTGAGAAGCTCAACTGTCCAGTGATGGGACAGGCATGATCTGCAATCTGAGCCTTTTAGGAGTTGGTATTAATTCTGTTCTTCTGGTAGAAGATATTTCCCTTTCCCTTTTCCTTCTCTGAAGAACATGTTCATCAGCTCTGTGTGTGGCTATCCCTCCTGTTACCCCCAGTCTCAGGTTGTTCCTATTTGAAGGAGACACATCAATACTTACTGAGCTTGCCTTATTACACCAGTCACCAGTGCATGTGGAACAGCTTCTGAACAGCGGCCACAGTTGATGACTTGTTCTCCAAAAGACCATTCAGCATTTAGATTGGCTTTTTTACTACTGTTTTAATAAAACCCCCCAATATGCAATCACCTACAAACTAAGGGCATGCTTCTGAAACAGAAAATCCTAGGATGAATCCTGAAATGAAACAATAGTTCTCCTTGGTTTGTCTGTGTCAACACAGAGCTTTGCTGACAGATTTAATTCTTATCAGCATCAGACAAGAAAGTCATCACCATTAAATTATTCTCCCTACAAGCACTGTCCTGAACAAAGGATGATGTAATTCAAAGGGAAGGGAATGGATTGGTGCTGGAGTTTGTTTTCACTCTTGGGGCTCTGAGTTCAGCTCCTCTCCAGGGTTAAGAGAGAGAGGACAAGAGGAAATGGCCTCAAGTTGCTCCAGGGGAGGTTTAGATTGGATATAAGGAGAAATTTCTTCCCTGCAAGGGTTGTTAAGCATTGGCCCAGGCTGCCCAGGGAGGTGCTGGAGTCACCATCCCTGGAGTGGTTGAAGAAACATTTGGATGCTCTCCTTAGGGCCATGGTTTAGTGGCATGGTGGTGATAGGTATGGTTGGACTTGCTGATCTTAGAGGTCTCTTCCAACCTTAATGATTCTGTGAAGAGAGTATTTGTTTGCTTGTGTATCACCATTTCTATGCAGGTCATCTGAGGGGGGAGAGGGAGCAGAATTTCTGCTAATAAATCCTCTTTGTCAATTGCTTTTTATTTCCAAATTGCTCAACAAACTAAGAATAGAAAGAGAAACTAAGAATTAAGTCTTCAGCAGTCATTTCTTTGAAGCCCATTTCTGGTGACATGCCCTCTGACATTTTTTATAATGTCAGTGACTTTTAAAATTAAGAGTTCAATCAACTAATTTCCAGTGCTCTTGTGCATTAGATTTCAACAAGATGAGCCTGCTGAAGTAGTTTTACTCTCTCTTTTATGTTTTGCTTAGGTTTTGTTATTGTTGTTCTTGTGCTATAAAGCAGCCAAGTGAATGAAAGGACATTTTGCCATCTGACTAACTCCACCTTTAGATAGCTATACCAGGAACCCAGGGAGTTCTGTTCACTTCATACTAGGTAAAAACCTCTTAGTGAAGTCTTTATATGGTCTGTCTTTTGGGGAAGGTTTTATTCCTTTTTTTATCTATCTCATAAGGCAAACATCTGTTCCAAATCAGGTGAACTCCAGCCGAAACTTTAACTACAGAAGAGCTACATTCACTTCAAATAACTTCAGTTAAAAGAATCCATTCACCAGAGCCCTTGCACAAATTACTCACCAGATGCAGAAAACCACAAGCAACAAATTATTTATTTTACAGAAGTAAACACACATTAAAATTTGCATTGCAAGATATGCAGCTCTAAGAGTGGAATGTAAAAAGCATTTCCATATAAAACCTCACAGAAACAAAAGTGAGTACTGGTTCTATTGGCAATTTACTCCTTTTGCACAGTTGTGGCAGGGGAACAGGATATTCAACAAAGAAAGCAAAAGAAAAGGGAAGCCACTTGAGGAGCCACTTCTGGTAGAGAAAAGATCTTAATGTGGCCTTGCAGCAGCTGTAGGAGTGACTGGATTTGACACAAGAAGGTAAAACAATCACATTGTTGTTGGTACTGATAGGTTAAGTCAAAGGAAGCAGAGCTGTTCAACTTCAATAAGCATTAAATGAGAAAAAAAAACCAAATGCAAAGCATCCCTGAAGGTCATACAATGTGAGGCAAGCTTAAAGGGATTGAAAAGCCCAGCAAAAGTTATCCTAAGCAGTGACCCAGTGGGAGAAAGGCAGTTAGGTAGCAGCTCCAAGCCTCTGCCTTTGCAGCTCAGGCAGCACTAACAAGTGCTGCTGTTGGACATACATCAACTCAGCGAGAGACAAGGAGGAGAAGGAAGAAGTGAAAGGCAAACACCAGTAAAAGCTCTGGAGCAGAAAAAGCTGCAGTCCCAAAGACAGAATCTCTTTGCTGATCCAAGCAAAGTAAACTGGGATTCTGAAAGCTGAAGGCAACTTTGGTCAGAGTGAAGGAGCAACGACAGAGCTCAAAACCCATACAAAGAGTTAAGAAGCAAAACAACACCACAAAGCCAAGGAGCTTCAGTGAGGCAGACTGCACCCTACCCAGCAAACAGGTAGGGAGGCTCTCATGGGAGGTGAGCAGAAAGGAGACAAGCAAAGCTGGTGGTTTCTCTTAAAAACAAGACTGGAAGACCCAGTTCCAAGGGACCTAGGGTAGAAGGAGGCAGGAAACCAACCTGCCTGTATCATGAGCACTTTCCTGAGCTTGTATGTAAGGACTAGAATGTAGGCCAGGCTACAGAAGTGGGAGTAAAAGGATGTAGGGAGGCAGTTGAAAAGTAACAAGAAAGCACCCTCTTCATTCATCAGCAATGAGAAGAACAGAAGGAAAAGTGCTAACGGAAAGGGACAGATTACAGTCTAAAGGTTGAATAATTTGGAGAGGCAAGTTCATTAAGAAGGTCAAGTGCAAGCATCTAACACTATGCTATTAATGTCAACAGCATGAAAGCTCAGGAAAAAAACCAACTCAGAAAAATATGTTTCCAAGCTGGCAGGTCCTGATGAACTCCTTCCTTTGCTACTTAGAGAACTAGCTGAAGCAATTTCAGTTCATGGAGAATATGAATCATAGAGAAGAGAGAAGGTTTTCAGAAGCCTGGAAAGGGGAAACATGGTGTCTAGCTTTCAAAAAAATTATGCTAGGGAATTACAGAGCACTCAGTTGAACTTCCATCCCAAGAAAAAATATTGAAACAAATAATGGAACTAGGTGGAAGGAGCTAAAGGGATAAGTAGGAAGAGATGAGTAACAGACCCTGTTGAATTGTCAGAAAGAAATTGTGTCAAGCCAATTTAATTTCTTTGTGTGACAGGTAATGGGCCTTGGGCAAAGGTGACAAGCAATAGATGCCATAGATCTTGACTCTTAGTAGGATTTGTGACACTGGTGCCTGTGATATTCTCTTCAGCAATCTCAGAGAACAGGGACCAGTGACTACTGGAGGCTAGGTGTAAAAGCAGGAGCACAGCCTTACTCAGGGAAGCTGCACCAAGTGAGATTGCCCAGGGATAAATACACTGAACATGGCCCTCACCCTGATCAGTGATGTGGAGTGGAGATCAGCCTTATCAATCATGGAGGTGATACCTTGCTAAGAAGGCTGCAGGAATGCTCAAAGTTCACATTAGGATTTATAAGGATCTTTACAATGTGGAGAAGCACTCTTAAAAAGTGAATTAATTCAACAAAGGTCAATTAGAGCCTTTAACAAGACTAAACAACTGCATGGACACAAGATAAGGGAACAACTAATGAGGCAGAAAGTCTGCAGAAAGAAAATCATCTTCAGATGGGCAGAAAGTAGTGATTTGTCAGCTGGGCTTAGATGAGTGAAAAAGCCAAATAGTGTGTAGAGACAGGAATCTGGACACATAATATAATCTTTCCACTCTACCAAGCACTGAATGGCTTCAGCTGGAGTACTGTGTCTCTTTTGGGCTTGACACTTCAAGTAAGATGTAGACCCAAGAAGAGAAAGCCTAGAGTATGGCAGCCAAGAAGAACTCTAGCAAACATCTCTTTCAGGGATAAATGGAAAGAAGTCAGGCTAATCACTCAGCAGAAGGGAAGACTGAGGGAGATGTGGTAAGAATCTTCCTATGTATAAAGGATTGTTTACAAGAGGGAGAGCAATCATTTGTTGTTCATGTCTACTGCAGACAGAGCAAGGAGTAACTGGCTTAAAATTCAGAAGGAAAGATGTATGCTAGCTAGCAAGCAGAATGAAAGCTCTGGTGGTAAGCACAGTAAAATACCCTTGGGGAGGGCCTGGAGTTTCCATTACTGGACAGCTTTCAAACCAAATCCTCTGGCAGGAATGACAGTTGACTCCTTCAAGGTAGAGAGATGGGCTTGCCATGTTTTTAGGACCCTTTCAGTTCTGTTTCTAAGGCTCTCTGGAAATGTCCAAGGAAAAGCACTCTGAATGCTGGCATCCACCTGGCTTGCCACTAAGAATGGGTTTTGAGGGATGCAATCAGAAATGCTTTAGGTGTATTTCCTGAAAGGTGTCTTCACTCTGCAGGATGAAAACAACACAGCCTTGTCTTCTGAGCTTCACTGAAAGACTCTGTCATAGCAAGGCTTGGATTGGCATCAATTAAAAGATGTTCTTTGTCAGAAAAAAGCTAAAACTTTGATGGTGTCATAAAGCCTGTTAACCCTTACTCTTAGAAAGCCTCAAGCATCTGGGCAATGTATTCTTAGAGAGAAGGCATATGCTGATGAAGGTAAATCAAGAGAGACTGTGTGGGTTTGAACTTGACTGTGAGAGTTCAGGTTTCCATTGTGCAGCCTGTCTTGGAATATGTTAGTGACTTAAGACATGCTGAGATCTTCAGGGAATACTCTGAAGCCCAATTTGGAACTAATTGAATTAAAGCACTCCTCCTCACACCACTTTTTCACACCAATACATACACAAATATCTATAGAAGGGCTTCATTAAGAGCACTTACATTTGGAGTTTGGGGTTTTTTTTGCAGTCATTTCCAAGTGCCACTGATTTTCTATAGCAAGCCTTCCCATTTTTTTTGACAACCAGGATGGCTAAGGCACATTACTTGGGAGGCTAAATGGTAAATATACCTTAGAGTATTACATGCTGATATCAAAATGATATAAGTTTTATCAGGTAATGTCCCTGGGACCACAATTCAGCCTGGAAGCCACCAGGAGAACAACCCTGAGTTGTAAGACAGATCCATGGACTCAATTCTTCTTGCACCTACTTCCAAGCCTCCTTAAGTACCCAAAGTGCAACTGTTCCCTGCCATTTCTCTTTGATGCTCCAGCATGTCTACATAGCAGTGTTTTAGGGCCATTTGATCAGGATAGACATAGCTGGTTTCAAGGTTTCAGACCATAGTCATCTTCAATCCCTAGAACATGTGGTTGGTGGGAAAGAGCTACAGCACCTGGTCTGTGGAACAGCAAAGATTCAGAGACTGAAGGTCAGACCAGAGAACAAACAGGAGGGCAGAGACTTACAGAACTGTGCAAGTGGGAAGAGATCTCCTGAGGTCTCTAGTCCAACCCCCAGTTCAAGGCATGGCCAGCTAGACCTGGTATTGTTCCAGACTTCCCCCTGAAAGCCAAGACGCTTCTTGGCTTTAATCCTTTGTAGCAGTGCACCTCTACTGGGCTCAGAGTGCTTCTTTTTCTGCTTGCTTGAGATGTGAGTGCTACTCTGCCTTGCATTAGCATGTATGTGTTTTGGAATCTATGAGAGGCAAGGATGGCTGAAATGACAGAGAAGAAGGAAGGCCCCAGTGATTTGCATGGGTTGCCTGAAGTAGTTTCACAGAATCACAGAAGCATTAAGGATGGAAGAGACCTCTAAGATCATTAAGTCCAACCATCTACCTATCACCCCAATGCCACTAAATCATGGCCCTAAGTAGAGCATCTAAGTGTTTTTTAAACCCCTCCAGGGATGGTGACTCCAGCACCTCCCTGGGCAGCCTGTTCCAAGATTTAACAACACTTTCAGTGAAGAAAATCCTCCTTATATCCAATCTAAACCTCCCCTGGTGCAACTTGAATCCATTTCCTCTTGTCCTCTCACTGTTAACCCTGGAGAAGAGACCTACCCCCAGCTCACTCCAACCTCCTTGCAGGGAGTTGTAGAGATAGAAAAGGTCTCCCCTGAGCCTCCTTTTCTCTAGACTAAACAATATCAGTTCCCTCACCTACTCCTCATAAGACGTTGCCTTGCTCTGCCAGAGATTTCATCCATGGCCATGGCCACCTTCCACAGACATTCAGCACACAGAGCAGGATTCATCTAGCCCAACATCTTATGTACAAGACAGACTTCTATCATAAACTCCCATTAGAGACAAATCACAGCACTGCATTCCATCCTAAACCAGGTATTTAACTAGGGTGCTCTGACCCCTGTCTTTAGCTTCTGAGTTTTTAAGCCTCACACACACACACAAAAAGGAGATAACTCTCTGTTATTTCATGCATCAATACAGTAAATATTTTCAGGTCTGCAGACACAAACCATGATCAAGAGTATGGGAGAAACAGAGACAGAAACCTGCTGCAAGAATTTTGGTTCTTTCTTATCCTGATCACCAGAGCTGAATAAATTATCTGCAGCAAAAATAAAAAAAAAATCAGCACTGTTTCTTCAGGAAATTTTTGGCACCTAAACATTTTGAATTCATTTGTTCCTTATGCACACTTATTCCAAAGGAAATTGAAGAGAAGGTATTTCAGCTTGTGAACCAACCAGAAAAGTTGTCCCCAGGACTAGAGCAAATTAAAAGTTTCAAAAGTGAGGAGAAAATGTAATTCTTTTTGGCAAAGGAAGGGACAAAATGACAGCATCCTCACACATTTCTATTGGAGTAAGTTAAACCACAAGGTCCAACCATAACTCTTCCAAGAATCCATATGCTCTTCAGAAGCTGGCTAGCAAATCACTTGGTATGACAAAGCAAAGTCAAATCACACTGCTAATTCTCCCTCACTGGATGAGCTCAAGCTGACAGGACTTTTATAAGCACAGCCATTTTGTCATTACTTATTTCTGTGGTTCCAGAATCATAAACAACATGCACCCAAGCAATATTTTTGAAAGGAAATTAAGCACAGCACTAAAATTGATCCTTGAGAAGATGCTGGGAGAGTGAAGGTCTGGAGATCCCACAGCAGAGTGAGAAGACTCTGAAGGGATTCCTAGCTGCACGAGGTGCATCATGAGGAGAGGAGAGCCTGGGATAACCAGCTGAGTGGCAATGGTGACCTGTCAGTTTGGTGAGTGAGATTAGAGGCAGCAGGACAAACCCTGCCCAGAGAAACACCTCCCTGCCTGCTTCAGCAAGAATGACTCAGGCTCTAGATTTCATCCCAGGGCTCCCATTAAAAGTGCTGGACTAAAGCAGCTCTGAGCATCCTTGTGCTGGGTGAGCTTGGTGCAGGAGCTGCAGGTATCCTATTGCACTGCTGTTCCTGGGGAAACAAACATTAGCAAATGCTTTTTTATGGAACTCATTTACCAGAGCTCTTTCTGATGACAGGCTGCTGGGGAGCAGAGTTATGACATCCAGAAACTGACAACAAGAGCAATAAAACCTGACATATATCATGAAAGCCAAGCTATGGTACTATGTGTAATTAACAGAGAGTGTAATTATTCACCTCCAGAAGGACTTTGATGGATGCCTCAGAGTTAATTCTTTTTTTTCCCTGTGTTTCATCTTCTCTTTTTTCACAGAAGCCAGGAAAGGCTAGCTTGCAACTTTAAGCTTTTTTGCCCTGTTTCTCAGCCAAAGATCTTGTATCTTTATGGCCTGTAGCCAGGCTTGGATCAATCCCAGGCTCAATGCTTCATCTAACCCTGGAGATGTTTAGTTCCAGATCTAGCTTTTGGAGTTGAAGGGACATTATATTAGCAAGGGGATGGACCAGATAAGTACTGAGCTTGCCCAGTATTAGGATCCTGACTATAATCCTTTTCGCAATTGCATTGTGTTTCTCTTCCTCAGAGCCCACTAAACCCTGACAAAAGTTACAGCTAGAAAGGGGAGTGTGTATTTCTCCCCAAATTCTTTGAATTGTGAAGAAATCTGACCAGAAAAGAAAGCAGCAGGAAGAGTTTGAACAGTTGCCCAGTGCCACTAAGCTGCAGAGGAAGCACTTCAAAAGCCTCAGTACAAGCCACCCAGGGGACTCAGTGGTGTTGCTTGGTTGGCATGCAATGCTTCTGCATGGGAGGTGATGCAGCTGGGGAGAATTTGGCTCCAGCTCTGAAAATCAGAGGCAAAAGCTGCTCCTGTACTAAATGTGACCATTTAAAAACATTGCAACCACGGGCAATGTGATCTAGCTGCTGCTGTACTAGGGACTGGAGAGAAATGTCAGCTCAGTGCTAGGAATTTGAAGAGCTCCACAACCCTTACACCAAATAGAAATTCATAGCCCTGGGACAAAATGACTGAAGCCTTATCTAAAACCCATTGAAAGCAACCAGAATGATTCCCCAGGCTTCTGAGGGCATTGGATCAGACCCCAGATGGATGCAAACCTCTGAGGAAGAGGCTATAGAATCTTCACCCAGGAACGAGCCATTTTAAAAGGCAGTGAAAGGCACAGTTGGGCTCAGGATGATTCAGTGATGAATGAGTGTCCATGTTGCATCATTTCCAAAAGGGAAAGCTCCTGGAGATGAAGGGAATCTGAAAATAAAAGGAATCCAGAAGAGAAAGGAAAGTTCCTCTGCTAATCACAACAGCTTTGGGTACAGAAACCCCAGAATTTGGTCACATACCTTATAAATGCAAAGACCAAAGACCTTGTCAAAGCTGTGGCTTATATTAAAGACAAGAGTCTGTATTTCTAGAGAAGAGAAAGGCAATGGCAGGTACATTTTTGTAGGCATAGAGAGTGCAAAATAAATGGCTCAGAGTGGCAAACACAGCTAAACATTAATGGCATGGCTGTATTCTTTTAAACAGGGAAACTGCAACATCTCCCAAGGAAAACACCTGGGGCTTGAAAAGGACACAGGCTAAGTTGGTAAAAAGTGAGAAGTGCTGTAAACAGACTACAGAAATCCTTACGTCTCCAAATATTACTTGGATAAATTAAAGGGTTGTTAGGAGTCACTATCCCTGGAGGCATTTAAGAAACACTTAGATGCTCTACTTAGGTTTAGTGGCATGTTAGTGATAGGTATGGTTGGACTTGCTGATCTGAGAGGTCTCTTCCAACCTTTGTGATTCTGTAACTTATTTATTCCCATGTGATGCCCACCCAGAAAAAGGTACAGTTCACCCTAATGAGTAAGAAAACTGAATCTGATCATAGGGAGGAAAAAAAACCAACCAGCACTTATTGGTACAGAAGGGCAATTTATAGTCTGAAAGAATTACATGGCTGTAATTGAGAAGTCAAATATGCTATGGATGTGTATTGATTCACAGAAGCAAAATGAAGCCATAAAGTCTGTCTAGCAGCTGTTAAAAATCACTAAAGAAGGGACAGAGAAGGTGTTCTCAGAGAAATAAAAATATTCTAGATGTTAGATACAATACAGGCATTTTTGGAAGGAAAAAAAAAAAACATAGCTCAGACTCTAAGGTAGTCATTTTTAAGACAGCATTTGGATATTAGAGAGTGAATTAAAGCAAAGGCCATTTGGTACAAGTTCTGCTCCCGAGGTATTACGAAGAGTAATTGCACAGATCTTTGAGGGATTACCAGGTGTCAGCCTTTTAATGGATGATGTTTTAATTTGGGTACAGGCAAGTTAACACAAAGAAAGGCTTTGGCAAGTAGTGCAGGAAGGCAGAAGAGTGTGTCCANACCTTCCCCTTGGCAATCGAACTGTACTTTCTGTCAGGACCACTTTGTGGACAAACATGTCTGTCTATAAAATCTCTTTATGTCCTAAGGACCTCGCTGCCAGCGTCCAAGCTTGCTAGGCCCTGGCAGATGAACCTTAGGACTAAAGGGTGGGTCCAGCTCTGCGCATGCTGTGTCTCACCAAAAAAAAATCCCTAGTGCAGGCTCGAGGGTGCTATCTGCTATCCTCTTTTTATCAGCACGCTTAGAAAAGGCGCTGATGAGGAGCATGGATGGAGCCCTCCCTGGAGCTTCGTTCACAAAGCCTAGCCACGACGATGAGATGCTCTACTGAGGGCTATGGTTCAGTGGCATGGTAGTGATAGGTATGGTTGGACTTAATGATCTTAGAGGCCTCTTCCAACCTTAATTATTCTGTAATTCTGAGATGCCAATCCAGTACATAACATACCTGTGGTCTAAAAACACAACACTGTGGCCCAGAGGTTGGGCAAAAATGGCTTAGCTGGGGTTCCAGGTAAAAGAAAAGCAACAGCAGGATGTCCACCTTGCAATGCAAATTAGATCTACAGAGATTTATGAGCATGATAAACTGTATTTCATTACTCATTCCAATTCTAACTAGGGTCACTACCTCCTTAAGGCATTACTGGAAAAATAAGCTAGATGGTATTGAGGAGCTTAAGATGAACAAGGAAATAAACAGTTAACAGCAGTGACGCTAATCCACCAGCTTAAAAAATATCATAATGAGGTTCTCTGAAAAGCCATAATAATATGTATCTAACCTGTTTAGACTGAGATTTCTAAGCAGAACAAGCAGAAACTATTACCAGGCTGACAAAGAAGGGCTAGTAATTTTATTTGCTCCTCTAAACTTCCTCCAATCTAGAGAAATATGAAAGATATTGAGGAAAGAGACTACAAAGTGCTTCAAAGTGGTTGTGAAGAATCTTTTGCCTAATTTTCACAGATCCTAAGCATTAGCTTGAGCTGGAAATGCAGGCAGTAAGCACCTTGCAAAATCAGTTCATTTGTCTTTAGCATCATCTACAACTTCATAGATAAAGCTGATATTTCTTTTTTTACCAGGGGAGATGATTTCCAAGGCACAAATTGCTGTTTGATGCCCAGTGTCTAAAGCACAGCTATGTTCCTCACTGGAAGTTGAAGGTTTAAATATTTCCCTTCTTTTCCTTCAGATGGTAATGGGATTAAAACACAGATGTCAAAGCACTGCTATCATGGCAATGAAACCCAGCTAGTTTTTCTGAGATATTCAAAATGCATACAGTAAAGATTTTATCACCTCTAATAAAATCCACACCTTATTTTGATGCACTATACAAAGGTTTTCTTCTCCATCAGCATGAGGTGCTGCACACTGCAGCACAGCACCTGATCAAGAAGCAACTGGACAATGCTTTTAGCCACAGGGTGTGACTATAGGGTTGTCCTGTGCATGAACAGGAGTTGGATTTGATAATCCTTGTGGGTCCCTTCCAGCTCAGGAGATGATTCTGCGATCAATCCTGGCTCACAGAATTTGCCTCCACACAGTTCCCTTCAAGAGGTTTTTGAGCTTCCCATTTCCAGGTAGCTTGACCTCACCTTACACTGGTTTGGAGAGATTTCTCAGCATCCCAGTATGAAATCATAGAGCTTCAGGCCATAACATATTGTGCCTCTAGAGGCAGCTGAAGAGAAGCTGCAACCAAGGTTTAAAGTTGGTAGCATTCACAAGAAACATGAATTTAGCAGCTTTCAACTAATGTCTGTAACACAGGAGACAGAAAACATGGTGTGTGTTTGTCAGGCTCCCAGGACTGTGATAACAAGATGTGCAATAAGTCAAGACTGAGTGGAATAGCTACTGTCTATGTGAAGCCCAGCACTGGTATGTAAGTGGATTTAATAGGACAGGATAAAATTAGCAGACCTGTAGCAAATCTATTAGGACAGAAAGGGTACCAAACATTAGGACTGAGAGAGCTGGTGTGGGGAGCCCTGGGTTGGGAAAGCTGGGGTTNGGCCATGCTCCTCTTAATGCATCCTAGGATGCCATTGGCCTCTTGGCCACAAGGGCATATTGCTGCCTCATGGGCATCTTCCCATCCACCAGGACTCCCAGATCTTTTTCCCCAGGGCTGTTCTCCAACAGATCAGTTCCCAGTCTGTACTGATACATGGGGTTGTTCTTTCCCAGAGTTGGGGCACACAGGGGAGGAGGAGGAGGACTTGACAGAACTTGACATAACTTTTCAGCATGTGGTTATTTCTAACCAGCTCTATCCATCCTTCAGCTGTATATGCTGTGCAGTTTGGTGGCACCTAGGAGAAGAGCTGACAGGAGCCCTACAGCCCTTATTACTCTGCTTTAATATGTCTGGGGCCTTCATGGAAGTCTCTTTCACAAGTCATCCTGTAGGACTGGAATGCACAAAGCACACTGAGCCCCTTGGCATGGCCAAGCAAACAAAGTGGTGAGTCACTGGAGGCAGCAGGGATGAGCAGCAAGCTCTGTGCTAGGGACTGAGGTGTGCAGAAGCTACAGAAGGAGACCACAGTTCCCTGCTTCCCCCTGTGCCACTGGGCTTGAAGATTTTCTCTCATCCCCTTGTTTCCAGCTACTGAGTCATGGATACCTGAGGCTTCTTCTGATCCACATGGAAATGCTACTGCAAAAGTACACAGGTTCAAATGTTCTGCTTCGTGGCCTCCTGCTCACAGCTTTGTTTGCCTTTCTGTACTCTCCCCCCACCCCAATCTTTCTTCTCTCTCTCCTTTTTCCTCATTATTGTGGAAGAAAAGGAAAGGAAACACTTCAGAAATGAAAGATTAGTTTGCTGTATCATAAAGATGAGCTTTGTAATCACTTTCCTTTAAGCAAAGAATTAAAAGATAATAAAAGCCCTAATTAAGGACCTCGTTAGCTTAACTAGATTTTCATATGCAAAGTGATGTTCCCCACGTGCTGCTGCCATCTGAAAATGTTGCCTGGCCTTACGTGGAAAGCACCTGTGCCAGCTCCCAACTGTGTTTTCCTTCTTCCTTTCCCTTACCACCTTTTCCTTTCCCCTTTCTTCCCCCTTTGTGCCAGAGTTCAGCAGGCTTGGCTGATGTGGGGCTGCTTTGTGCTGGGCACAGGCAAGACAGACTTAGGTACCTTAGGAACCATGCAGAACAAACATGCACAAGACAAAAGGGGCATGGAAGATGGAGAAGAGCAGAAAGGACTGACAAGAGCTGAAAGATCAAGGCTTGGCCCATGAGGAAGGCAGAGGGAGCACACAAGGACAGCTTAGGCCAAACTGGTCTAATGGTATGTGGAGACTCGCCAGGTGCAGGATGTAAGAGGTTGGAGTGAGAGGGGGGTAGGTCTCTTCTACTGGATTAACAGTGAAAGGACAAGAGGAAATGGATTCAAGTTGCACCAGGGGAGGTTTACATTAGATATAAGGAGAGATTTCTTCACTGAAAGGGATGTTCAGTCTTGGCCCAGGCTGCCCAGGGAGGTGCTGGAGTCACCATCCCTGGAGGGGTTGGAGAAACACTTAGATGCTCTCCTTAGGTCCATGGGTTAGTGGCATGAGAGTGACAGGTATGGTTGGACTTGATGATCTTAGAGGTCTCTTCCAACCTTTGTGATTCTGTAAAGTCTAGCTGAGCACAAGGATGTTTTGGGTGGGTCTAGACTGCCACAGGGCAGAGCTGGAGGGAGGACATGCTGGCTAGGGCTAGCCTAGGTCTTGTCCCTGTACAGAACCTAGCTAAGATTTAGGCAAAGACTTGGATTAAGGATTAGCCTCCATCCTTAACCAGCAACAAAAGCTGGATCCTTGGAGACACTGTACAAGGAGCTTTCCAGAGCTCTGTTCTTGGTGCAGTCTAGCAGGTGGACAGGTAGCTGCTCAGGGACGTGCTTAATAGAAGCAATTAGGAAATCGTTATGCCATTATACCACACTAATGTGAACAGGTGAGTGAACAAAATGACTGCTCACTGCTGTGTGAGGGAGGAAGCAGCCTGGCCTGGCTGAGCCCTCAGTTACCTAGAGCCCAGCCAGCAGGCACTGCCCAGCAGAGGCCAGGGCAGCACCAGGAGCAGGCATCTAGCCGGCTGTAACCATCGGATAAATTCCTACAGCTGGGAACTCAGCACGAGCAGGGAATGGGGATTTTCATCCTCGTTAAAACTGTAATTGGAGCCTCATTCTAGGTCGTTTAGACCCTGCTGTGAACGTGCCCTAAAGCCACAGGGAGCTGAGCAGGGAGGTCACCCCAGGGCGGGAGCAGGAGGCTGGAGGGAGGGCACCAAGGGTGAGCTTGGTGTAGCCTGCATACATCTCATCTAGGTATGCAAAGAACCCTGTTGTGAGCTTCCCAGTTTTCAGCTTGTTTTTGTTATTATTAGGAGAATAAGAAAGAAAAGATTCCAGTGATGAGTTGAGATGGGTTTGAAACAGAGCCTGAGGGCTCAGCCTACAGCTTGAGCCTCTTGGTGTCATTGGCTGGGTGCTTTCATCCTAAACCTGGTACACCTCAGATCCCCTGTCTGATACAATCAATAGCCCCCACCACAACTTTTAGTTCAGGGCAAGACCTAAAGAGACCTTGGTATAGCATTACAGGATCACAGAAGGTCAGGGTTTGGAAGGGAACTCTGGAGATCATCTTGCCCAACCCCCCTGCAAGAGCAAGATAATGGAGAGTGGGTCAATCTGTTTATTAGCTGAGAATTTTCTTTGTTTAATATAATTGATTCTTGCCTTTCCTCTGCAAAACATAGGAGTGGCTCAATACAGGGGGGTTCATTTAGTTTGAGAAGAGAGATGAAGAGCTATAAACCAGCTCCAGACATTGCAGGCAGCACTCAGACACCAGACTCCTGGCTGGGCTCATCTCCAATCATTAGATGTACTCGTGCAGAAGAGGAAATTGCCAGTGCGCCTTAAATATAGTTTAAAAAAATAATCAGCAACAATTAAAATACTTCTTCTACCTTAGGAGTGGAGAGTGAGGCAATTTGTTAGCAAGGGTCAGGCAGACTCCTTTAATTTGCTCTTCCACCACTTCCCACCTCGGCGCCCAACAAGTGTATCATAACTATTAGAACAACTGCTTCCAGTGTTACAATTACTCATGTCAAATGAAAATGTAATGCAGTTAACGTGCATGCTGGCTCCCTGCTGCTCCTGCTGATGATTATTGCTATTAGAGCATGACCAAACAGTCATTCAAATATAAACAGCAGATTTGTTTTTGATGGTATTCGTGGCCCATTTTATTCACTGCTGCGGACGTTAACAGAAGTGGCTTTGGTTTGCAAGCTTGTCCCTGGGGAGACAGACCAAGGCAGTGGTGATTGTGTATCTAAACTAGTTTTTCTAGCTAAACTAGCTGCACTTGTAAGACTTTAAATGGCTTTCTGGAAAACCAGACAGTCACAGGATCAGAGAGAAAAAGACAAGTCTAAGTGGTGGTCACACGAGATGAACACACACAACCTGAACAAAAAATCATGGCAACTCACTGATAGGCAACTCTCCCAGAAGCAGGGAATCACAGAATCATGAAGGTTGGAAGAGACCTCTAAAATCATCAAGTCCAATCATACCTATCACCACCATGCCACTAAACCATGTTCCTAAGTAGAACATCTATAAGTTTCTTAAACCCCTCCAGGGATGGTGACACCAGCACCTACCTCCCTGGGCAACCTGGGCCAATGCCTAGCAACCCTTTCAGGAAAGAAACTCCTCCTTGTACCCAATCAAAACTTGCCCTGGTGCAACTTGAGGCCATACAGGAAACACTTAGGAATGACAGCTACATCAAAACCTGGTATCCAGCTCATTTGCAGGAGTTTCTGATCCAAAGCCTACTAAAAGAAAAGGTCTATTTACGTTGATTGAAATGGTTATAGAGTAACACATGGGGTTAAATTCACTAATGCTCTGCTTGTTCTGAAAAGATTACCTGATTAAGAAGATTAATTATTATTATGGCTCTCACTTCTGTGTCATCCCAAGGAATTAGTGGAATTCCTTATCTCTCCATCAGTTTCCAAGATGGGAGCTCTGTGACTCTCTCCATCTTGCCTGAGCTGCTTACTGCCAGTAGGTTTTGCCTTGTAAGGATGAGAGCTAATCCTAACGGTCGCTGATGCGATTACCTCGTGCAGCTGATTGCAGAACCTCTCCTTGGCAAAAGGAGGGATGCAGAAGGTGGCAAGCCCAGGATGCAAGGGATCCAACTAATTACCTACCTGCACTGAGGCCATGACCCCTGTCAGATGATTTGATAACAGCTCCTCTTTGCAGAAGCACATACTCAGGAATATGCACGCTGAGGAAAGGCTAAGATGCTTGCGTATCACAGGACTGGCTTGGAGGACAGGCCACAGCTTGTATTAGTTTTGACAGGTTTGTGAGAGGTGTCAGCCTCCTCTGAGGAGCACAGTGCTCTGGGGCGAGCTGCCGGTTTGCGCAGAGGACAAACCAAAGGCCTGAGTCAGAAGAATGAGTAAGAATGCAGGAAATGCTGTCGCAGAATCACAAAGGCTGGAAGGGACCTCTAAGATCATCAAGTCCAACCACCTAACCTATCACTACCATGCCACTAAACCATAGCCCTAAGGAGAACATCGAAGTGTTTCTTAAACCCCTCCAGGGATAGTGACTCCACCACCTCCCTGGGCAGATTTTACAACCCTTTCAGTAAGAAATCTCTCCTTATATCTAATGTAAACCTCCCCTGGTGCAACTTGAAGCCATGTTCTTCAAAAGCCTTTTTTTTGGTGGAAAGTTAGCTACAGGATAGTAATATCTCTGCTATGTAAAAGTCAGGTGGACTACAGAAGAGTGCTGGTTTGGACATAAATACAGAGCTTTGAGGAGTCATTGTCAAGTTGATTTAAAGGTTACTAGCTGTGAAATGTGCAAAGAGGTAAGGATTTTTGGAGTGCCTCCTCATGGTTATTCTTGTTTGGGTATTTCTTCATGCAGCAAAGAAATTAGGTTTCCTCAGGCTAGAACATAGACGATGGGGAAGAAATGTGCCACAGAAATACAAAATCATGATTCACTTGTGTGGCAAGTGAATGAGAAAATTCTTTCACTTCCTCTTCCAGTAGAAGCAATGGAAACTCAATGAAGCAGAGAAGTGATGAGCAAATGCAGAACACAGCAAGTAGAGCAGAGTTCAGCTGTGGAACTCATGGCCACAGGACACTGCAGGACCCAAATCTGCCTTGAGCCAAATTCACAAGGAAACACTACTGGCTCCAGGAGGTCTCTGTGCTCCAAATCACTGAAGGCTCAGAGACTGTTAACACTGCACTATTATTATGAATCTCAGGGAGCCCACAAACCATCCCAAAGAACGGAGCAGGAACTCCTGGCAAAGAGTTCCACATCTACACATAGACCATGAACGAGTGGAGTGAGGGGAGATCACAATCACACACATGTACTCCCCACACACTCATTACCAGCAGAAAAGATGTGTGAGCAGCAAGCCTGTTCTAAGCAAATCCAGGAGCTGAAAGCACCAGCACAGCCTGGCAAGGTCCTCTGAGGATGATCATCATCTTCCTTTATGTCAATGGGAGTGTAAGATAGACCAGGCATGCATAGCAAGTGCAAATGTGAGATAAAAATATGGAGGTGCAGAGGTAGCTATAAAAGGAAGAGGGGAGAGAGAGAGAGGAGGATGTCTGCAAACATTTTTTACAGTGCACATATTTATAGTGTTTATCAGAAGCCATCCATCCATGCACTCTACAGGAAAGTGCAGCCTGCAAGGCAGAGGTTTGCCTGAAATGAGGTGTGAGCATCTTCTAGGGCTGTGCTGAGGCATAGGGACATCAACATAGCAAAGAAGCAAGCAGCAGAGAGCAGTGTCAGGGTAAAAGCTCCTTTCCTAGGGAGTTGAGGCTGGGGTGCAGGGTCACTCCCCTGGGAGCAATCCTCAAGGAAGCTTTTCCTATGCAGACCAAGTGAAATTCATTACAATCACAAGTGTTTCTGGGAACAAACTGAGGTATTTCAGGCATGCAGGAGAAGGTGGCATCTGCCCCACTCAGACAAGCAAAGAGCTGAGCAGCTGAAAATCCTTGTGTCAAATCTCCTCTTTAGGCATCTCTTCCCCTTCCAGCTCTTGTTCTCCCTCCTGGCACTTCCCCATTCATTTCTCATTCTCCAGCTCTTCAGCACTAGGCTCTTCTCCTGATTAACATTTCAAATCCATTGATAGTTTGTGCTCCCTTAGACAAACCAATCATCATTAGCACTTCAAAAGCCTGTCCAGCTTTCCCTCCCAGAGTCACAGGTGCCACCCTCAGCTGCTTGGGGAAAAAAATACAGCAGCCACAACAGGTTCTCTTGGTGAGGCCATCAGGAGGTGCCAGCTCAGAGCCCTGGCAGGCAGGGAGATTACAGTCCCTGGGCTTTGGCCTCCCCTGGATCCAGACAGGAGATAAACCAGGAGGCTATCTAGGAGGAGGGCAGAGGGCTGCAGACACCTTCTCCTCACCTAGGTCTTACTGCAATGTGTTCTAGTACATTAAAGCCTGTACTGGAAGTGCCTCTCACTTGACAGAGAAAACCAGAGCCAATGTGCTAGATATGTCTGCTTTCTCCCAGCCTGGCCAAGCTGAAGAGATGTTGATATGTTGGGCTTGGTGTGGACACAATCTGTGTACAGAAGGCTGGCGCTTTACCCAGTGACCTGTATCTCTTGTGTTTATAGAGCAGGAAGAGGCAGCAAGCAAATAAATAACAGAGGGAGACCAGGAATGATGCAGGAACAGGTGTCTTGGTGAGCTGCCCATGTCTGGCCTGAGTTGCAGCCAAGAGATACAAAGGCCATAGATAAACACAGACTAACAGGAGGACAAGAGTGATGGGCTGGAAGATGCTCTCTGTGACTCTTGGATAGAAGTCTGTTAGCAAACTGCCAGCAAGACTGAGGTGTGCTTCCTTATTTTTTTTGCTGGAGCTACCTAAATCCTCCCCATTGGGGAAGGTCAGGCCACACACCACTCATTTCCAAAGCAAGACACTGTGTTTTCTGCAACAGGGGAGCAGGTGATAGCCAATACTCCCTTGGGGATGAGGGCTGTAAAGGTACCTAGGAGATTTCTACCTCACTTCAGCTGATGCCAGCCTGGCCCTGGAGTGAGCTCAGGACCTCTCTCCAGAGAGAAAACCTTCCTGAGAGCAGCTGAAAAGCAGCAGTTTTGCCCAGCAGCTGGGATGGAAGCAGAAGGGCTGACATCACTCTGAAGCACACATCCTCCTAGGTCTGGGCTTGGCTTCCAAATTTCACTTTGGTCAGACTGACTTTAGAAAATACTGATTGGGGCAATCACCAGGAAAAAAACAAACCAGCAAACAAATCCAAACTGCTGGAATTATTGTGGCTCTCTGGGGCCTCATATGTTATGTTTGTGGAGGCTCTGAAATGCCACTGAGCCTGCATCCATCAGAGAGACTGTGAAAAAGCAACCACCTCTCATGTAGCTGCTAAGCAGCATGCACCAAGCCCACACAGAGGTCACACTGGAAAGAAAAGGATTACTTAGAAGGTGACTAAAACCTTCCTGCTCAAGCCCAGAACTAATGCTGAACAGCAAAATGATAGAGGAAAAAGCTGTCATGTGCTTTCTGGTACCAAGGCTTGAGGAATGCAATTCTCCAAGCAAGAATCATCCAGGGAGGCTGGTGGGGAGATGCCACATCCCTATAAAACTGCCTAGCATCAAGAGCCACCCCAGATTCCCTCTTCTCCAGCTACAACCCAGTGCTCCAGAACCCTCTGTGATCAAGCAATGGGCCCAGCCACAGCATCTATATGGATCCTCCTCCCAAGAAGTCTGTGCAGAAACCAGGAGAACACCACACTCTCCTTACAGACATTTCAGAGGAAGCCTGTACAGGCCTATTTAGACATTATGTTGCTGGGTTGGTTTCAGCATAGTCCCCATGTGTTTTGGAAGGCACATGTAGCTGTGATGAGCCTGCCTCCATGGCTTGAGAAACCACTTATGAGGGCAGATCAGTTTCAGAGCAGGCTACAGTAGAAAATTCCCATTCCTACATGAGCTCACCTTATCAAGGATATGTGACATCACTAGCTCTCAGCAGAAAATACAGACTGCCTGCCCAGCTCCCCATTCTCTGCTGCACAGGACATGTGTGAGCATCCCTAAAACACATAGAATCATAGAATGATTAGGGTTGGATGTGACCTTCCAGCTCCTCTAGTTCCAACCCCCCTGCCATGGGCAGGGACACCTGGCACTAGAGCAGCTTGCTCCCAGCCCCAGCCAGCCTGGCCTGCAACACTGCCAGGGCTGGGGCTGCCACCACCTCTCTGGGCAACCTGACACAGTGTCTCCTCACCCTCCTGGGGAACAACTTCTGCCTAACAGCCAACCTCAATCTCCCCTCCTCAAGCTTGGATCCATTCCCCCTAGTCCTAGCACTACCTGACATCCTAAAAAGTCCTTCCCCAAACCCTCTTGTAGCCCCTGCAGATACTGGAAGATACATCTTCTCCCCTACTTGCTCTCCTGAGATCCTTTCCAGCTAACACTTCAGTGAACATGCTAGGGTGATGCTTATAATAATTGTGCATGGCCATCATTTGGCAGCAACTGCAAACTTTGCTTGCCTGTGAGATACAAGGGGCTAGGGTAGGCTAGGAGGTCAGTGCAATCACAGATGTTCCTCTAGAGGCTCTTTCTGCTATCCACCAGGAGATTGGGCCTGTGGAAGCATCCTGCATCTGTGTCCCTATGAAGCCAACACTCAGGCACTGACAGCATTTAGGACAGAAGCTGAGTTTCACAAGGGATAAAAAACCATGTTGCCATCTTCCAAGACTTTTTCAGCCCCCGACAGTCACCCTGCAGCTATGGGACTCCCTTTGGTCCTGCAAAGAGTCCTTCCCTTCCACACCTCCACCAGCTTCCCTGCCCTAGCCTGCTACTATCTTCTGACCTGAAAATAAAACACCCTTGTTTATGGCACAATCCTCTAGTTTTAAAGCTAAGCTCCCTGGAGGCTCCAGTCATAATTCCTGGCCTTCCTGCCTGTAAGCAGCAAGAGGCTGGAGAACTAGGATGCCAGTGACTGTGACAGCATCTGGAGAGGCAAAGGCAGCAGGCTCAGCAGTGCAGAAGCAGCCCAGAGGCAGCAGCTCAGCTCTGTTGCAGGATGCTGACAGAAGGGGGCAAAATCCATCTGCAGTCAGAGCTTGTTCCCTGCTTGCTGCTTTGCTTGGCTTTTCTTTCTCACCCTCACATCCCTCAAGCCCTGAGCCTCCAGGCAGGCTGGCTGCCACTGCTGAGGGGATGCTTTCACAGCCCTCAGAAGGGTACAGCCTGGCTTGGGGTCCTGTCCTGATGTGCACCCCAGGACATGCCAGCCTTGTGACCCAGGGCAGGGCACAAGCTCACACCATCTCTCACCCATGGGATTTGGAGTAGCTCCAGGACAAAAGAGCCAACAGGCAGGTGGCTGAGACTTAGCAGGTGGATGCTGTAGGCAATGCTGACCTGAGCTGCTGTGTGCTTATTGCTGTGATGGCTGTTGGTGCTGAGAGCAGCAGCAAAGCTGATGGAGGTGCAGGGAGGGTCCCCAGGAAGGGATGAGAGAAATGGGGTGACAGGGATGACATCCCTGGAGGGGTTTAAGAAATATGTAGATGGTCTCCTTAGGGCCATGGTTTAGTGGTATGGTAGTGATAGGTATGGTTGGACTTGATGAGCTTAGAGGTCTCTTCCAACCTTAATGATTCTGTGAATTAAGAAAGCCTGGAAAATGGGAACAGGAAAGGAATAGGAAAGCAGGCAATTCCTTTCAAACAGTTTTACACACATCACACCCCACATGCTTTTTTTCCTATGAGTAAGCAACATTTTCTCTCTTCTCTCCTCCTCAGCTGGGCTTGGTGACTTCTATTTCTGTATACATCAGTGAGTCCCTTCTCCTTACATCATCTGACATGCCCACAGCCAACTCCTGGGAATTTTCTGCAAGTCTTACTCTAGCCAGCAGCTGCTCCTCAAGCCCTTCAGCTAGCAGACTCACACAGGTCCCTGAGAAAGAGATTTTGTCTCCCTCCTCCCTGCTTTCTAGACTTTGCAGGCACGATGAACCGAGAAGCCACCATGCACCAGGCTCATCACAGACCTGTCCTCATGTCTCAAGTATCCACTCATAGGCAGGGTCTCAGTTTCAAGCTTTCCAGCCTGAAGCTCTCCACCTGATGTTGGCCTCCAGCAGCTAAGCAGATGCCAGCCCATAGGGAAAATTGGCTGTGATCTCTCTGTCTCAAGCAGCTTTGAGGCTCAAGGTGGCAGAGTGCATATTTCTGCCTTGGGACAATCCTCCCTTGAAGCTCTTAAGGCTTCAGGAGAAATGTTAGCAGAGCTGCTGCTAGACAAAAACACCAACACAGCAAGCTGGAAAAGCCCTAGATGTCCCCAGCCATGAAGCCACCTGCTTCACAAGGCTGGGCTATGTTTGGGACGCCTTGCATTAAAGTAACTTAGCAAGACTGCAGCAGAATCAGAGGGACAGAGGCAGACAGTCAGAGCAATCTTTTGCTGAGAATGAAGGACTTTCGCAACCAAGTAACTCCTAAGGACATGCTCCCACCTCAACACCACCCCCACCAAATGCAGATGTGTGCATAAGAAGAGACATGTCTGCTGGAGCTTAACAGAGAGGCAGCCTGAGGGCTTTTTTGTCTCTTGCACATGGGATGAGCTGGAGCAAGGAGATTTTGCACACTCTGTCTGCAGCTCATTTCTGATGATCTCAGTTTTCCCCTCTGTTTAAAAAGGTTCCTTGAGCAGACAGCAGCCCCCATCTAAAAACATCTGATCACAGCAATTACAGCAGCTGGAGAAGAGAAACATTTTACAGAATTACAGAATCAGGAAGATTGGAAGAGACCTCTAAGCTCAGCAAGTCCAACCATACCTAGCACTCCCATATCACTAAACCATGGCCTTAAAAGGTTCTTAACCCCCTCCAGGGATGGTGACTCCAGCACCTCCCTGGGCAGCCTGGCCAAGACTTAACAACCCTTTCAGTGAAGAAATTCCTCTTTATATCCAATCTAAACCACCCCTGGTGCAACTTGAGGCCATTTCCTCTCATCCTCTCCCTGCTAACTTGGTAGAAGAGACCTACACCCATCTCACTCCAACCTCCTTGCTGGAAGTTGTTACACCTTTCAAGTGAAAGATTCTCCCCTGAGAGGGGAAGAAAAGGTGCTGCTGGGCAGGAGGTGACACAGAACCCCTGTGTCTGAGGCAAATATGCTTCCATCACAAAGACTCTGCAAGCATCTTGTTGGCCAGAATGTTAAAGGATTAATTCCTGAATAAGTTCCTTGTTAATACAACTGTGCTGATCACAAATCTGATTCCTGCTGGGCCCTACTGAAGGGATTAAGTTGCTGGCCACTCTTTAGTCTTATTCTCAACTATGCAGATCTAAGAAAGGATATGTGGATTGAAGTGATACTCTGGGGATTTTTTTCCCCCACCTTCATTCCCAAGAACAACCCCAACTTTTCTTTGATCCCTTCATTAGCTAGCCTGCTGAGAAACTGCAGCTCTCTCTGTGGCAAACAGGAGAAAGAGATGGCAAAAACTTCTTTTTTTCCGTTTGTGAGCTAGCAAAACTGACCTGGAATCACACAGGAATTAGATCAACAGAGGAGAAAAAGGCTATTTTTATCCAGTCACTTTTTGAGGCAAGAAGCACATTTTAAGCTGTTAGTGCCCATTTCTGTCTGCATTCTCTGAGGAGCTGGCAAAGGATGGCAGGGCCTGACCTCCAAAAAGAAGGAAGAACAATTAAGAAAGGAACAAACCCAAGCTCACAGCTGTCACTGTGCTTCCATACCAAGGCTTCCCTGAACCTCACAGCAGGGAGACAGGACTCTGGTTGCCACCTAAATGGAAGGAGATGTTCTCCAAGCCACTGGCTGTAGAGAAGCTGTAAGAGAGGCTTGGCATACCACAGCTGCATCCAGCGGAGAGAGAGGAGGGAGAGATGAAGGATATTAGGTGATGAAAGACTGGTTAAGTTCAGATGGCTGTCTAAAGCATTTCAAAGAAATTAAAGCAAGGAGAAATTAAGAAGGATGTTGAACCATAAGCCTAATTAGAGTAGCAGTGTAGTTATAGTCATGATAGCCTAAGGATACAATTAGATGTGTCTAGAGAGAAAGGCTGATCTTGTTGTTAAAGCAGAAAGGTAGGGGACAGGATAATATGGGTTGCAGTCTAGTGCTGGCTCCCAGATGACTCTGGTGTGTTGCAGTGACTCCTGGTGACTCCAGTGGGAAACTTGCAGTCTCCTGACACTTCAGCTGCAGTGTTCCCAAATATTTCTAAACTGGCCTAAGGAATTCTCCCAAAACCAAGCAGAGGCACTTTTATGGCGTCCAACCAGCAGGATTCCCTTTAATATATCTTGGACTTGCAGTTGGAGCTCTTAGAAGGGAAAGCAAAGCTGTTTGCCAGAAAGAGCCAGGAGCTAAAAACGCAACCAAGGGATATGCAGTAAATTAACATGCAATACCCAAACCAGTTGTGTTCCACAATCACATCTCAGCTTTGTGAAGAGATGCTGAAAGAAACACAGCCCTGTACTTTCATCTTGCATACTGATATTGCTAAGCAAACTGACTTTGGTGACCCTCAGGAACAGAAGCAACCATGTCCCAGTGTGTGGGCATCATTCACAACATGGCTCTGAGGCCCCAGCTGCTTGTCAGTCCCTCTTTGACCAACACCACAGTCCTCTTCACTCTGCATTCCTGGGAAAGAGTAGTGACAGTGGCAACAAGAGGAGATAAATAGGAAATTGAGGCTGACACAAGCAGTGTCTCTAGAAATCTTAGCAGGCAGGCACAGACAGTTCACACTACCCTAAGCAACAGCCTTCAGCAGCAAATCTCTGGGGCCCACCTCAGTCTGCACTTGGCAGGGTCCTTTGTGACTCCATCTGCAACTAGCCAGGGGAGATCATGCTCTCCAAAAACATGACACTGGCATTTCTCTAGCATGTAGAAGTGAGCACTTGAGGGATGGAAGGGGAGATGCTGGCAGAGCCTCATTGCAGAGGGGGCAAGGAAAGATCACAGAATCATTCAGGTTGGAAGAGACCCCTAAGATCAGCAAGTCCAACCATACCTACCACCACCATGCCACTAAACTATGTCCCTAAGTACCACATCTATACCTTTCTGAAACCCCTCCAGGGATGGTGACTCGAGCACCTCCCTGGGCAGCCTGGGCCAATGCCTAACAACCAGTGAAGAATAATAGTGAAGAAATTCCTCCTGACAGCCAATCTAAACCTCCCCTGGGTTCAACTTGAGGCCATTTCCTCTTGTCTTCTCACTGTTAACCTGGTACAAGAGACCTACCCCCATCTCACTCCAACCTCCTTGCAGGGAGTTGTAGAGAGAGATAAGGTCTCCCCTGAGCCTCCTCTTCCTCAGACTAAAGAATCTCAGCCTCTTCTCATAAGACTTATTCTTCCAGACTCCTCACTAGCCTCCTTGCCCTTCTCTGGTCACAAATCCTGGGATTTACATGGATGTGAGCCCAAGGCATCTCAGGGAAACACCCAGGTACATCAGAGAGGATGTGCCTTGAACAGCAGATACCACCCAGTGATCCAGGCAGGTAATGGATGTGGATCAGCAGCATCCTCAGCTACCTGGGTGTGGGCAGAGATCCCACAGAGGCCCTGGACTTTGAGCCATCTCTGAGAAGTCTCAACAGAAGGTAATATTTACCATGCCACTTGAGTGCCAGCTCTCCATTGTCCATGGCATGAAATGACTGACATGCTGGCGCACAGAGATAAAAAAAGGACAGATTGATTTATTGATCAAGGAAAGACACAGTCTCCTTGACAGAGATGTGCTGTCAAACAATGGCAGAACGTGCTGTTAAAAGCCCTCCAGGATTGATTACTTTACCTGCCACCTGATCCTTCATCGCCCTGAGCTCTGGCAGGTGAAGAGCAGGAGGAGATTTACACGTGGCTAGGAGTCAGGATGGGAAAACACACAGGAATGAAAGCTCGAGGGTCTGGCTAGGACACAACAGCCCCCTCTTTCTCCTAGATGCTACATGGCTGGAAGGTTCCTCAGCTCACAGGCCAGCCAAGGTGGCAGGAAGAGCAGCAAAACCTCACTATGCAGTCAGCTGAATGCAGCACCGTGGCAGGTAACACCTGCACATCCTGAAACACTGCCATTTCCCTTCCCCATCTGTTCCTTTTCTCTAGGATTAAACCACTCCTGGCTGGATGATTATACAGCTTGTGCCTGCCCTGGGAATGGTTGAGAGCACAGTCAGGCACCTGGCCCAGGCAAACCTCAGCCTGCTGCAGCCACAGCCTCAGCCACACAGGCACTCAGCCCCTGCACCACAAGCTATGTCCCAGCACAAGACACCAAGCCAGGGCACCCACGGAGAGTAGCCACCTCATCACCAGCTGCAGTGGAGCGTTGCCAGCCCAGCAGGGAGCTGTGTCCTGAGGACTACTCTCTTCTGTCATTGCCAGCACATGCTGGAGCATCATGTGGTCTAATGACAATAAACTGATGGAGAATACTGTGTTACCAAGAGGAGATATAGAATGGTCATTTGCATGAACTTCTAGGCCCTTATTTACTATTTCTGCACTGGTTCCCTCTAAAGATATAGAATCCCAGATTATTAGGGGTTGGAAGAGACCTCTGGAGATCAGCTAGTCCAACCCCTCTGCCAGAGCAGGAGAACCTAGAGCAGCTTGCACAGGGTAGGGTCTAGTTGGGTTTGGAATCTCTCCAGAGATGGAGACTCCAGCACCCCTCTGGGCAGCCTGGGCCAGTGCTCCACAACCCTCAAAGGAAAGAAGTTCCTCCCCCTGTTCAGATGGAGCATCCTGGATGCTAGTTTTGTGCCCATTGCCTCTAGTCCTGTCACTAGGTACCACAGAACAAAGCCTGGTCCCATCCTCCTGATACCCACCCTTTAAGTACTGATAAGTATTGATAAACACTAAGTAAATACTAAGTATTTATAAGCAAACAGGATCCTCCCCTAATTGACAAGAAGAAAAGTGTTACCAAGTCTCTCTGACACCTTGCTCAGGAGCCAGCCTGAGCCATGCTAGGGAAGAGGCAAAGGCTCAAGGCAGCCTGGTTCCAACCTGACATAGATGCACCCACTCAGAACCACATCAATGGCCAAAGTCACTCTGGTGACTGGCTGAGTCCTGACTTTGCTGAGAGGCCAACATTGAGGCAAGCACATCACAGCTTTGTAATGAGCTTGTTTAGAGAGCTGTAGCATGAGACAGGCAGCAGAGGACAGACACAACAAAGAGAATCCCTTAAACGCTTCAGTGCTGCCCAATTTCCCAGGCACAGTGTGTTGGGAAAATGTCACTCCAGAGCTGCTCTCATACCTGTTAAAGGGCTTGATATTCCCACTACATGGCAGCTCTGTCTTAATTTTGTGGGCAACCCAACCAGCTTTGGCTCCACACCAAATCCAGATGGCTGGCCACTTCTCTTGTGCAAAATGGAAATAATACAGCAGACCAATCACAGGAAAAACACTGATCCCAAAAAAGGCAGAGGCCAACCTGACTTTTGAACAAGCATCTAAATGAACATCCTCCTAACAGCCTTTTTTTTCTGGCCTGCAACAAATGGCATGAAAGAAGAATGCCTGGTCCAGCCATACATGAGTGGAAGAGGTGTGAGGAGCAGCTCTGCACTAGAAAAGGCAAGTGGAGTTGGCACAAAGTACTGCACACAAGATAACACCTTGACAGACACAACTGAGGTAATATGTCTTCATGGTCCAGCCCAACATCCTTGGTGCTAAATTGGAGCACTATGAGTTTGATGGATGGAGTAGCAGATGGATAAAGAATTGGCTGGATGGCCACATCCAAAGAGTTGGCTCATCAATGGTTCAATGTCCAAATGGACATAAGTAACAAGTGGTGTTCCTCAAGGATCCATAATGGGATTGAGTGCACCCTCAGCAACTTTGCACATGACACCAAGCTGAGGTATGACATCCAAAAGGACTTTGACAGGCTTGAATCAGGCCAAGGTCAACCTCCTGAAGTTCAACAAGCCAAGTGCAAGGTCCTGCACCCAGGTCAGGGCAATCTCCAATATGACTAGAGACTGGAATTGATTGAGACCAGCCCTGTGGAGAAGGATTTGGGGATACTGGTGGATGGAAAATTAGGGATGAGCCAGCAATCTATGCTTACAGCCCAGAAACCAAATTGTATCCTGTAACACACACAAAAGAAGTGTGGCCAGCAGGTCAAGGGAAGTGATTTTCCTTTTCTACTCTGCTCCCACCTAGATTACTGCATCCAGCTCTGGCATGCCCAGCACAAAAAAGATATGGATCTATTGGAGTGGGTCCACAGAGGAGGACCACAAAAATGATGAGAGGTAGAAGATCTCTCCTATGAAGAAAGGTTGAGAGAGTTGGAGTTGTTCAACCTGGAGAAGACAAGGTTCCAGGGAGATCTTATTGTGGCCTTTCAAGATATAGAGAGGGCTTGAGAGGAAAGTTGAAGAAGGACTTTTTCACATGGGCCTGTGGAGACAAGACAAGGGACAACAGTTTTAAACTAAATAAGGGTAGATTTAGATGGAATGGAAGAAACAAAATCTTCACTATGAAGATGAGGAGACAGGTTGCCCAGAGAAATTGTGGATGCCCCTTCCCTGGAGGTGTTGGATGTGGCTTTAAGCAACCTGATCTAGTTGAAGCTGTCCCTCTCCACAGGAGGAGGGTTGGAAGGAGATGATCTTTGAACCTCCTTCCTTAACCCAAACCATTCCTGTGATTCTGTGGAGCACTCTAACCACTTACACTGGAGTTTGCTTTGGCCCTGTGGTCTGAGCAGATCTCCCAGCCCTGGGAGCAAGCAAAGCAGCAGTGAGAGAATAGTGTCAATAAGAGCAATAATAATTCTTTTTTCCTCCTTCTCTGGCACTTCTATTCAAAGATTTCCAAACCTTTTTAAAAGAGTATGAGATTAATCTCATTCATCTCCTCATCTCATTCCCTCCACATGTCACAACCCAATTTCACCCTGAATTCATATATATGTACAATTGAGCCACCACTAATTCTATTGAAAGGAGACAGTGATTTGAGTGTTTCTAGGTTTGGAGAATAGATGCAGGAGCTACTGCAACCCAAGGCCAGGGATGAAATACAGTGTCTCAGCATTTAATAGCAGAAAGAGGTGTGATTTCCTGCCTGAGCCAAAGAAACAGCTTATTTCTCATCAAGTTCTTCTAGTTAAATGTATTTTGCATCTTGTACCCCTTTGCCTCTAGAGCTGGGGGAAGAGGTAACAACAGGAACCCAACAAGAAATCTGGCTACCCTCACAAGAGCCACAAAAGGGGGAGAAATAAGAAGGAAACTGCAGGTAAAATTTCCCTGCAACAAAATGATGTTTTGGCTGTGAAGGGATTTCTGCTGATAATCTTGGGGCTGGGAGAAGTGGAAGAGAACGAGACATCTGTCATCATATTTTCTGGTGCTTCTAGTTGTAGAGCTTTAATAATTCAAGAAGATTCACCCAAGTAGAAAGATAGGATTAANGTGAAGGAAAGAAAGAAAAGATCCCACACAGTTATGTAACTGTTTTTCCCCTGGGCTGGGGAAATGTTTCCACTAAGTAATCCAAGATGCTGCTTAAGATTCAAACTCTGGCTTGCTAGGGAAAGAAGGGAGGGCAGAGGGAGAATCCTGCAACAACAGTTGACTACATCTGCTTACCCACTCATTATTGTAAGAGAGAGAGCTACAGATAAATCTGCCTGCACGTGTGAGGGCAGCAATAGTGATTGTTAGCTTCCCAAGATGCTATTACATCCTGGAGGAGCAAGGAGAGACACAGGTGACATTCACCAATTTCAACAGGGGGTGGAGGGAAAGCACACACTGGAATGAAATTAATAGCAACCCAGAGGGCAAGGTCCATGATTGCCAACCTGATTTCTATAATTGGTGTGATTACTACCATTGTAACTTACACACAACAGCAAATCACTTGCTTAATTGAATTTCCTTTCTCTGTCTATGTGGCTGGGAAGGGGGAGGACACAGAGAAGGATGCAAATGTCTGTTGCAGCTGAGTGAACCTTCTCAGATATGAAGTAAGGAGAGTGGTCATGAGGTTGGGGAGTAGAAAGGGGAGGTTAGGTAGGTCTAAGGCAAGATAGGGCAGCTTTCCTTGCATGGTTTTCCTGGAGGGTGATGCTCCATCTTTCTAACCTCTGCTACACTGCAAGGGAAAATATTGTATAAGACTTAGTAAGTGCCTCACAGGAGATAATAAAGCTTCTTACTGAACTCCTGGGAAGTCAGGTAGATGGCCATGCTGTATCCTATGCCCTCACTCTCAAATACATCCCTTTGTCCCATCAGCAAATAATATGAGATCATTTTATTCCCCCCCATCTTTTTTCTTCTAAGAGACATTTGCAGTAGCCAGGAGACTCCATAAAACAACCCCAACACTGGCATCTGAACTGCTGGAAACAAACACAACCTCAACACATACGTGTTATCTCTGGGTTACAGCATAAAATCCCTGCTAGATCTTACTCAGAGATTCAGAAAGAGATGACAGAAAGCCAGGACTGCTCCTATTCTGCGATAGCTGGGCTGGAGGAGGCATCTACTTGCTGGATTAAAGCTCCTCTGGTTTCAGATGCCATTTTGAACCTGTAATACATTTATCAGCACCTTCATGGTTTGTGGCAGGCTGAGGAAGTGATTGAGAGCAGTGGGTTTTTTAACAGAACTGATCCTGGTTTTGGAGGTTCTGACCAGATTTTGTCCTGTGTGTGGATCCAAAACTTGTAGCCTTACCCTGTGTTCCCTGTGAAACTGAAAGCAGGACAAATCTCTGCTGAACTGGTTTGAATTCAGTGCATCTCAAATCTTTCTAACTCCCTGGATGAGAAACATTCAGCTCTGTTCCAGGAAAATAACAACATAGCAGCAAAATTTTGCTATGCCTGAGACTGCAATACTACAATCCACTTCTTCTTTCCTTGGAGCTTTTCCTGCATGCATTTTACAGCACATGAACAGGGAAGCATTGCTTTTTGACAGGCAACTTCAGAGATACACACACAAATGCAGGGGAGGCTGTGAGCAAGATGCCATCCTTCTGATCAGACTCAGACCCCGAGCATCTCTAAAACTTACTAAAAAATCAAATTTGAAGTCTTGTGGAAGCCTTATTAATGGCCTTATTGAGTAGTCCAATAAGACAAATGGGACTTGAGGCATAAATGTAACCTTGCAGAAGGTCCTTCTGCAATAGTTTGAGTGGAACTTTAGCACTGCTATGACTCCAACCCTAACAGTCATTGTTTATTTTTCTTTTTAGACTTGCCTTTATCTGGCACAGAAAGCCAGGGAATGGGGAGGGACTGTGGGAAAACATGATCTCTTCAATAATACATGCCTCCCCTACAGCTGCACAAAGATAAAATATTAATTGATCTGATCTGTAAGGGAAAGAAGGAAGGAGGAGGGAGAATTGGTTGGGGCCACGCAAGGTTTGCCATCATATATTTATGTTTATGTCCATACCTAATGCTTTCATGCATCATTCTGTTACCTTCCCCTCCTGCAGATACTTTTCACTTTGTGTTTCCTTCCTTAAGCAAGGAGACAACACAAACTGAGCTGTGGTCATCCCACTGGGGAAGGGCACTAGTGGTAGAAAGGATTTTTCACTGGGAGTCTTCTGCTGGTTTTTCATAGACTTCATTTGAGTTCTTACCTGTCTGACTGTGATATCAAGCCTCCTTCATGCCCTGAGCTGCTAAGAGCACTGCAAGTGAGGATATATGGGACCTTCTTTGTTACCATGAGGAGTTTGGGGAAATAATAAGCCACTTTCAAACCATCCTGGCTCAAGGAAAAATGTTAATCTGTCTTGATGGGCTCCTAAAGTCTTTACGAGGGTATAAAAGCACTAGGAAGAGACAGAAGTATGAAGCATGTCTTTCAGATCAGATTTGGGAAATGGGCCTCCAGTAATGCCAGCATTTCAGCTGGGAAATGTGCAAATACAGGCCATTTATCATCCTCAGCTTTGTTCTCTCTGTCCAAATAGAGATCTGTCTCAAAGAACCTGTTCTAAACCCCAACAATCGCCACTCCACAGGAGAAAAACTCTGTCATTCCACACTGCTTTGGTCCCCAAGGTTCTGGAGAAAAAAATATATGCATTTTTCTTTATTTATCTTCATTTTGAAATAGGAAAAAACAAAGCCTCAAGAAGTCCAGCTCTTAACAAAAAGGACAACAAAAAGGTAACCACAAGTAAGGCAAAAGCAGTTTTAGTGCTAGGACTAAGGGGAATGGATCCAAGCTTGAGAAGGGGAGATTTAGGTTGGATGTTAGAAAGAAATTGTTCCCCATGAGGGTGGGGAGACACTGGCCCAGGTTGCCCAGAGAGGTGGTGGCAGTTTTGCACTACTACATGGCTGAGTTAGGCTCCTGCTTCCCCTAGCTCCTCAGAAGGGCACATATGTCTACAACACAAAAAAATTCAGCATTGCTAAAACATTAAGAGTGAGAAATAAAGCACTTAGAAGCCAAGCCATTCCATATGTTCAAGTTCCTCCTGCACCATTGATTCTAGCCCATTGTACCTCCTATTTATCACCTATTGTATATGGAATTGTACATTTCCCAGGTAAAATAAGAAGAGAGAACCTATATATATTCTGGCGTGCAATGAGAGCAAGTTAATGGTGCAGAAAAAAACCAAGCTCTTGGAATATTCTCAATTCTATCTTAGATTTATATTCTTAATATTACATTACACTGTTACCTTATGCTTCCACCTATATCTTTGTTGTATCTATTTCTTATCTTCTTCTCTATTTTATGCAGAGTGTCTGCAAAGTCTTACACACAAGGCACTGAATTTGCATGCCCTGTAAGAAACCCAACAGAGGATCAATGCTCAACATTTTGACTGTAAACTTGTTCTGGAACTTTCTTTATGGTGGAAAATTAGGGCCCAGTAGCTTGGGTTCCTGACTGCCATTTGGGAACTGCATGGTCCATCACAGCAAGTCTCATCAGTACTAATTGCAACATACTGCTAAACATTACCTTGAGAACACAAGGATGAAACCAGTTCTTTGATTTAGCAGTGTACACTGCTAATGCTGACATCAAGGCTTCTAAGTGTTATTACAAAACACAAAATTAAGTTAGTGCTTCAACTAGGGACAGGCTGCATTTTGATACCACTTTTCTTCTTCTTAGTAATAGTATGGAAAAAAAGGATCAAAACTCTTTGGCTTATGCTGCTTCCATAACCTCCAGCCTTCAGCAGCAGAGCTTTGAAACTCCCTGGATAGTGTTTACCACAATTTTCTATCCTAGTTAGTCCAACCTCTTGATTATCTACAAGCTAAGGGTCACACTTAAGTTAAGATCAAAGGTCAGGGCCTGTGAAGTGTCCAAGATGTGCAAGAGTGGAGCAGCTGAGCACTTTGGCCTCAAGGACTTATTATACTCCACTCCCACGTCCACAACTAATTGCCCTGAGCTTCCAGGATACATTAGCTCCACACAGAGCAATTTAGTCTCTGTAGGTAACAAGTCCTGATAGATTCAGCAGTGGAGTTTCTCTACCTGACTACATGGCTAATAGCTTAGCAGTTAAAAGGTCAAGATATTCACCTGTACATGTTCAAATCAGCCACTTTTCCACATACTGGGATGGCTCTTTTAATATTTCTGGATAATGAAAACACCACTCTGTTCCTCAATCACAAAGTCAGATGTTCAACTTGGGAAGCTCTGCAAGGCAGGATGCTGACATGCTGCCAGTGCCATGAGTATCTGCAGAAGTGAGGTGTCCTGTGCCACCAGAAAACAGGGATGCACTGCAAGTCATGCTTATACCTTCCAGCAGCAAGGCTACATACTTCAATCTGCCTGCCTTTTATTTTACATGTGAGAAAAGCTACAGCAAGCAAGAAGAAAAACAATCTCCATTGAAGAGAGCCACCCAAACCTGAGAGAAGAAAGAGCAAATACCCACAAGAAAGAGGGACTTTTCCACCAAGAAAGATGCAGGATGCAGGTGGCAAGTAAGATGCTGAAACATCACATTCACTGGTGCCTTAAGAAACCTAATGCTGATGGACGGGTAGACAGATGCTAAATATGTAATCTCCTTGCAGATGGACAGTAGCACACAAAAGAAATGCTATCAAGAAGGAAATGTTGCATGTTTGAGCAGATATCTGCAAGCACAGGGGATCAATGAATAGCTGTAGTTTGAGCTTTGTCATGTCTAGTTTGAAACAGATAGAGGGATTGAGTCACCCAGTTGACTCTTCTCTTTCAGCTATCCCATTGCCACAACCCTTCCTGTCCATGTCTGATAGCAAGTGCCAAAGAGGATGGCTCTGTAGCTACTGAGACATCTCCAGATTACTAGAGTGATTCAGGTGACAAAAGAACCAACCACCTGTGAACCTTCCTGCTTCAAACATCAGGCCAAAAATGAACCTGCTTACCTCAGGATTTCCATCCACTCATTCTCTTAAGCCACACAGAGAAGTTGTTCTTCTGCCTAATACAAGAACTGCTGGAATACTCCCAGGAAATTATTCTCTCTTGCTGATGTCCAGACCCCAAAGATGTCTAGATAAATGCTGAAAACTCCCTGATACTTGGCAGTGCTTCAAGTAACCTCTGAACTTTGAAGGTAGCTGCTACCACCACAATGTTCCTTCAGCCAAAAAAAGCCCAGACCTATCAAGACTCTCTAACCCATCCTTCTTGAAGATGGCAAGTGCTACCAATCCAGCATGCACTTGCTGATCTTAGAGGTCTTTCCAACCTTAATGATTCTGTGATCCTCATGGAGCTTGCTTCCTGACACACTGGGAAGCTAGCTGCATGACAGAAGCAAAGCATGTGCAGCAGCCAGTCTGGCAGAAAAAGAAACCAAACAGCAGCTGAAGGACCATTTTGTACTCCTGGGAGTTAAAAATATGTGGCTCATTGCTCCCCACAAGCAAAACTCATCAATGTCATTAGCAAGCCCAGCTCTGTTCAGTCAGGTTGTGCTCATTACAGCAGAGTTTCCAATCTCCTCTTTTGTACACAATTATGTGGCCAGCAGAGCCTAAACTTCCTGGCACACGTGGCTTCATCTTAGCATGAAACTTTGCCTGCACACTTCATGGAGATCAGAGCTCAGGATGAGGGTTAGCTGGGATCTGTTCCTTTCTTGGAAATGATGTGACAGATCTTAGCCACTACCAGCTGGTGAAAGCCCTTGTGCCTAGGGCTGGCAGCAGAGCTGAGCATGCTCAAGCTGCAATGGCTTTGAAAACAAGAGATGGTTAAAGAGGTAGTTGCTGGATGGAGCCCTTGCAATGCAGGCTACCATTGCCTGGCATGTACCAAGCCAGAGCGTGTTACAGGCCTGGAAAAAAGCACTTTGAAACAGCCAGGGAGCCACTGCTGTGCCCATATTACATCTATCCCTTCTTTCCCTAACAGGTGGCTTCTCCAAATCATTCCCTTTAGGACAGGCAGTGAGTCAATGGAGCTGCAGGAGGCAGAGATCACTTCCAGTCCTCCCAGCACCATGATCCCAAACTGCAAGGTGCAGAATGATCTGGAAGTTTAATTCACATTCCTCTTTGCTTTTCTTCTCCTGGGACATCCTCTGATGTAGCCTAAGGAAGAGAGGGTGGTGGGCATGACTTATTGAGGCTGTCTCTCTGGTTTAGAAATGAAATAAACCTCTTGCAGCCCTTCTAGATGCAGGAATTGGGGAGGAAGGGACTGGAAAACAACTCCTGAAGGCACAATGGGAAGATACAGATTTAGGCAACCCCCACCCCCCCCCAAGATAATGGGGAAATGCAGAAGGCACCAGATAATCGAAAATCAGCTGTGTGACAAGGGCAGTGGCAGACACAACAACAAAGAGAACACTTGTTTTTTTTTCAGGTATTTTAAAGACTGCAATCTGTACTGTGGGGGCTTCAAAAAATCCCTCCTACCATCTTAACCAGTTTCTTTTTCTGCCTCTTTTCTCTTCCTTCCTTCCTTTTCCTCTTTTTCTAGGCTTTCAGAGATGTCTTCTTTTTTTTATTTTTATTTTTAGTGAATATTTCCTTTTGCCTTCCTCCTCCTCCTCCTCCTCCTCTCTTAGACAAGCTCCTCTTTTCTCCAAGCACGTGCTGCCCATTGGCTCACCCTCCCTGCCCGCCAGAGGAGCACTCCTAGAAAGGCAGGGAGGAACACAGCTGAGTTGAACTTGTCAGCCAGAGGAAATTTGATAAATGTCATCAGAATGAAAGAAGACAGAAATTAAAGAGCTTTCTCTCTCCCTCTTCTCACTAACTGTGCCCAAACAGTCACACTACCCTGCAACAGATCTGACAAGCTAAGCAGGAGCTGAGAAAAAACCAACTGTCACACTATTTGGATGGGAGAAACTGTAAATAACAGTGCTAGTGACTCAGAAACTCATTGGTGCTGCTGCAGAATCCCAGGAGGGATGTGCTGTGTGCAGCTTTCAAGTGTCCTTTCACAGAATCACAGAATGGTAGGGGTTGGAAGGGACCTCTGGAGATCAGCTAGTCCAACCCCCCTGCCAGAGCAGGAGAACCTAGAGTAGCTTGCACAGGATGGGGTCCAGTTGGGTTTGGAATATCTCCAGAGATGGAGACTCCAGCACCTCCCTGGGCAGCCTGGGCCAGTGCTCCACCACCTTCACAGTAAAGAAATTCCTGCTGATGTTCAGATGGAGCATCCTGGGTGCTAGTTTTTTCCCCACTGCCTCTAGTCCTGTCACTAGGTCCCACAGAACAAAGCCTGGTCCCATCCTCCTGACCCCTACCCTTTAAGTATTGCTAAGCACTGCTCAGATCTCCCCTCAGGCTGCTCTGGTCCAGGCTAACCAGCCCCAGCTCTCTCACCACATCACAGAGGTGCTCAACTCCCCTCATCACTTTAGTGTCCCTTCTCTGGATCTTCTCCAGAATTTCCCTAGCTCTGTTAACCACAGGAGCCCAGAACTGAACACAATACTCCAGCTGTGGCCTCACCAGTGCAGAGCAGATGGGCAGAAGAACCTCCCTGGCCCTGCTGGCCTCACTCTTCTTGCTGCACCCCAAGGATGCCATTAGCCTTCTTGGCCCCAAGGGCACATTGCTGGCTCATGGGCATCTTGCTGCCCAGCCAGACACTCAGGGCTTTTTCTACTACTTTCCACCAGATCAGCCCCTAACCTCTCCTGCTCCATGGGGTTATTCCTCCTAGGTGCACCACACTTGCCCTTGTTGAATTTCATAAGGTTTATCTCTTCCCACCTGTCCAGCCTCTCCAGGTCACACTGAGTGGTAGCACAGCCTCCTGGGCTGTCAGCCACTCTTCCCAGTTCAATGTCATCAGCAAACTTCCTGAAGGCACACTCCATTCCATAAGCAGCCATGAGCTACCAACTTTTATGCCAGGTTTTAAAAAGCAACAGGTACTTAATAACCTTCTGTGACACCAAGTGAGTTTGCAAGCATGGGAAAGTTTTACCTCTGCTGTGTAAAGTGTGGTTTTGAGAGAATATAGCTGTACCCATTAACTCCAACCATATGACTTATGCTCTCTCACATGGCCTCATTCACTTGAGCTCCGAGAGCCTTTTCCAACAGTGCTTGCAACCCCAAGCCATCCCCACCACAATGACAGCTGCTAAAATCCACATCTCTCATTACATCTGCACAAGTGCCTACCTGGATTAACTCTTAAGAATCAACAGAATGGTCAGGGTTGGAAGGAACCTTCCAGCTCCTCTAGGTCCAACCCCCCTGCCATGGGCAGGGACACCTGGCACTAGAGCAGCTTGCTCCCAGCCCCAGCCAGCCTGGGGGGGCTGCCACCACCTCTCTGGCCAACCTGGCACAGTGTCTCCTCATCCTCCTGGAGAACAACTTCTGCCTAACAGCCAACCTAAATCTCCCCTCCTCAATCTTGGATCCATTCCCCCTAGTCCTAGCACTACCTGACATCCTAACAAGTCCTTCCCCAGCTCTCCTGGAGCCCCTGCAGATCCTGGAAGGCCACAAGAAGGTCTCCTGGGAGCCTGCTCTTCTCAAGACTAAGCAATCCCATCTCTTTCAGCCTGTCAGCTCTCAGGTCACTCTCAAAGACAGGATTTAACACAGATCCGAGCAAGGAAATTTGTAAGCATCATGGTTGTGCTATAATCCCCCTGCTTTATGTTTGTACAGTAACCTACCAAGCCTTTGCTGTTGGAAGCAGTGGCAGCTTCTATGCTGGTTTAGCTAATGTGGTGGGAGGAAACTCTGTCTCTGTTAAACACCTGTTAGATATTCCAGCAGAGAGGAGGCTGCATTTAGGTAACCTCTACAACTATCAGGCATGTCTTCTGTGTAAAGAACTTGGAGATCAATGAAATGAAATGAGCTCCTGAAATCTATGCTAATATTCCAACTAGCTCCATAAAGCAGAAGACTGGGTGGTTTGAAAGGCACTTTATGAATATGCAACAATCCATTTAAAATAATTGTGCAGTTCAACAAATACAAAAAGGGGGAAAATTTGGGGACAGACTCTGTTTGCTAGCCTGGTTTAATTGGCTGTAATTTCAACTTCACAGCAGCATGGATGTTAAAATCTGTCTCAACCTGAGTTGGGAAAGTTAGAGAATGTGTATTACAGGAGAATTTTACTCAGTTAAAAGAGTAAAATTCAAGTTCTGACCATCCTTTTTTGCATTTGCTTTCTGCACACATGTTCAGCAACTGGGAGCTGCTGCCATTAAACACTGGCAGAGAGCCATTTCCACCTACTGGTAATGGCAGAGAACAAAGCAGCAGCTCAAACACATCCCCATATTCACATTGGAAGTTGTAGTTACACTGTACCAGACCTCTTCCTGTCACAGAAAAGAGAAGGACCTCCTAAAATCTCTTTGCTGCAACCCTAGCTCCAAAGTCTTCCAAAGAAGCCAGCTGCACATGCCTAACTCTGGGGTTAAAAGTTGGTGTGCACACAATTAGTGCATGCAATTGGGCATGCACAGATTACCTTTCAGCTGCATCTCCTAGGAGTGATGCCTTGGGACAAGCTTAGGGGAGGAGAAAGTCTTAAACATGTTCCAAGTGATGTAGTTTACCTCTCTTCCTCTTCCAGACAGAGTGAAGGCCACTGGTTTCTTTGTAATTTCACACACACACCCCCACCAAAAAGAGAGCTACAGAAGAAAGCAAATAATTAAGGAACCCAATGCCTTCTAAGAAAAGAGACTCTGCCTTGCTTACAAGGAAATAGGCAAGTGGGGGAGTGAATGTAGCTTGCAAGGGCTGGAGAAAAGGTGCAACCAACGCCTCCAGGGCTAGGAAGGAGGTTTTTTTGTCTGTGCTGCCTCAGCAGGACTTAGCCAGGTGAACAGAGTGGCTGCTGCTGTGCTGGGGATGTTCTCATCCACTGCTGATGGAGAAGCAGCCCCTGCAGTGTCCCTGTGTGCCTCAGTGAGGTTGTTTTTACAGCACATTGGTTTGATCTCCTGTCTTCTGCCTGATTCTTCCACCTGCTTAGCTCCCTGACATCACAGGCATGCTAGTGGCACCAAGGCTCCTGACCTCCTGAGCTGACACAAAACAAGGCAGGGAGCAAGCAGAAGAGTTTGAGTCCCTGATGCACTCCAGAAACACCACATCTGACCTTCTATAACTCACTGTCACCTCTCTGTGCCTGTGATTGTCTGGCTATAGCAGAGACACAGGTCCAGACTCCAAGGATGCTAGGGAGGCAAGCTAGGAGATGTTACCCAATGCCCTGGCTTGTGCAGGAGAAAGGGAAAGGATGGTAAGAACTAAAGAAATACACCTCTGCAGTAATTTTTCAGGCAGTTGAGGCATTTTGTCCTAGCCCTGTCCACAGGCATGCCTATAACCCCACAAACATTCAAAACGAGAGCTTGTTTGCTAATGCTATCATCCAGCTCATGAAAGAAGATACTGAGCAAAAGCTGATGTAGGGCTGACCCCTTCCACTTTGACAGAGAACCATTGGTAGCTCCTGTGAGAGCACAACAGATCTTGCAATTCCTCTTTGGTATTTCAACTGACCTTCTCTAATGTGCTTACAGGGATGCCATGAGAGTTTCAAAAGCCTTCCTAAAGTGAAAGGATAGGGTATCTGCTGTTTGTATGTCATTACCCAGACAGAGGAGGAGATGAGATTGGTTAGAATGGCACTGGTTTAGGTGACTCTGCCCTGGTGCACAAGGATGGACTCAGAGTCAAAGCTCTGAAAGTGTAATTTCTTCTTGTATACATTATTTGCTGGGAGAAAACTTTATATTGCCACTAACATCAAAGACTCCAATGATCTCTTCAGTCGTCCAGCATCACACATCAGTAATGAGAGAGGCAACTGCCTCAGGCCACCCTCTCTCCCAGCCTACCTATCCTTTCTGTTGGAGGATCTCACCTTTGCCTGGCTTACCTACCACCATCTGTTTACTTGAGAAGGAGAGTGAGGTCAGAGAGGAAATTCCTAGCCATTACTGAGCTGTTAAAGCATCACTGAATATGTGTTATTAGCCTATTTTAGCTTAATTTATTGCTGAACATACAATAACTGTCAGAATACATCACTTGTAAAGGCCAACTAAACTCCCCTGTATCTCAGAGAACAATGTTGCTGAAAAATACTGGCAGGCTCATGCATTGCTGGCTTTCATTTTAAGCCCTTCTCCCCCACCAAAAAACCCAAACAATTTGGAATCCTCCCTTAGAAATGCATCTCCTTCTAAGCTTCTTGCTATTGGGTGTCCAAATCATCTGTGGCCCTTAGTTTATATAGCCTGATTCTGCTTTGCCAGTTATGAAGTTCATAAATTCATAGGATTTTGAGTATCTACCTGTAGACTCACAAAGCTCATTCCCAAACTAAAACTGAGCAGTCCCTGCTGATCCAAGTGATACTCCTTCAGACATTGCATCCTTAAGGATACAGGACCACTGGTGATACACCTACTAAGTATCTCAGGAGCACCAAGGTTGGAAGAGACCTCTAAGATCAGCAAGTTCAGAGGTTTAGATAAGGAGGAATTTCTTCACTGAAAGGGTTGTTAAGTCTTGGCCCAGGCTGCCCAGGGAGGTGCTGGAGTTACCACCATCTCTGGAGGGGTTGAAGAAACACCTAGATGCTCTCCTTAGGGCTATGGTTCAGTGGTATGGTAGTGCTAGGTATGGTTGGACTTGCTGAGCTTAGAGGTCTCTTCCAACCTTAATGATTCTGGCACAAATCTCCTCTATGTCAGGTCCTATCATAAGACAGATATAAGAGATATTTTCTCTTTCTGCATTTTCTTTTGTTGACATTTATCTAGCTAAAATAGTCTCCTCACCTGGAACCCCTACCATTTCCTAGGACACAGGGAAATGCTACTTCACAGATACAGGCTATTTTCTCTCCTGAGAACTTTGCTTCTGTTCTCTCTTGTTTTCTTTGCTCTCCTTTGATTAACTAAGGCATCCAGGATAGAAGTGCAGGGCTGCACTTTGTGCCTGAACACAAGAAGACAAACAGCAACATTGCCACGGATGGTTTTGAACCTCCCAATAAAAAACAAACAAACAAACACATCTTGGCAGCGTTTGGAAGAGAAGCTAGTGAATAATTCACAATGAATAATTGATTTGTTGAATTTAGCTGGGTGGGCTTTTTATTTTCTGGGGTTTTTTGTGTGTGTGTTCTGTACACTACCAGATGGTGAATTCAATAAATGTATTTGTTTTTCCAATTTATTTGATGGATTTTCCTCCTCCCCACCCCCCTCCAATTTTTTTTCTCCCCTCTAAGGTGAAGTCTGAAATTCCAGATGGTTTGACTAGTGGCCAGATAAGTCAGGATGGATTGTTTTAGCTTCCTCTTCAGAAAGGTGGCAAGAATGATAATAGGAGTGGGGAAAAATGCATACATGAAGCAGAAGGAAAGGGAGGGGAAGAAAAATAAGAAAGGGGGTGATAAGAGTCTAAAAAAGAGTGAATAATAGAGAGAATGGAGGTGAAGAGCTGCTGTTTTTCTTTAGGAATGCAAGGAAAAAAAATGAGCAGTTAATGAAGCTGAAAGGTGGTGATTACACCAAACACTGAACCCAGGCAAGGAAACTCACTGCCACATCACATTCAAGCCAAGAGTTTAGCCAAAATGAAGCAAGGAATTACCCTACCAAAATATCCAGCTATAAAATACCAGTGCTGATGATCTGGACAAGATTTCCTCATGCCTTCGGGAATAAATGAATCATTATTATTGATAAATATGTGATACTCTCTGCCAACTGCAGCAGTTCCCTTACCTTCCAACTAAGAATCTCATGCTGCTGCTTCTGATAGGTCAAAGTAGGACTCAAGAGGCTTCAAGACTGATTCTTCTTGACAATTGCCAAGGTTGGATGAACGCACAAGTCTAAGTTGGATAGTCTCAGTGGATCTTCTAAAATCCAATTGCTATGAATCCTTATGTTTTTAATTTATTTTATATATATATATAATATATACACACTTATTGTTTGGGCCCTAAAACGATATTAGTCAAAGATGTGTAAAGGAAAGATATTAAAGTGGCATTATGTGCAGCCCAAGCATAGTCACTGACAAATTTGATCTAATGGTCATAAAAAATAGGCTTTGCATTATTTACCAGCAAAATGCTTGAGGCAGGGGGAGAGCCAGCAGCATTTTGCACAGGGTGAAACCTCACTAACTACATTCACAGGAATGGTGGGAAGGTGCTTTTTGGCTTCAGGAAAAGAAATATTCTACAAGTGTGGAGAGATGAGGGCACTTGGTGCCCAGTCCCAAAGCTGCAGCAAAACACTAAAGATCTAGAAGTGAGAGCTAGCTAGGAGGAGAAGAGAAAGAACAGAGAAATGGAAGAATCTATGCTAACTGCCAAAAAAAAGGCAAAGCACCACAAAGCAGGAAAAGGTACATAATATTTTAAAGATGATTTTGTTCACTAATGGTCCCAATTCTAATCCAAATAAGTAATTGAATTAAACTGCACTATTCATCTCCACAAGCTCACAAATCACTGTCATCAGTGAGGCAGTATCAAGGCCTGAATAAACCTCTGCTCTCCTTCCTCTCTGCTTCTGCTATATCAAGCTTCTCCTCTTATCCTTTTGTAGGAGCTCCATGTCTTATATCTCATTTCTATCAGAACCCAGAAATACAGGCTTATAAAAAATAGATATTTTTTACCTAGGTAGTTTCTGTGTAGAGCTGGCTGATGAGCACCAATGTACAAACAGAATGGGAAAGGGACATGAGGATATTCTTATAGAGGCTATACTGATCCCACCCAACACTATCTGCTCCAAACCTCAGCCCATTCCCCAGTGCTCCTTCCTCCTTTTCCCCTGGAGATGTCTTGCTCTCCTCCTCACTCCCTGCTCCAGCTTGCAGGCCTGGCTGGATGTGAGGGCACCAAAGGTGGGGCAGACTTAATGGAGATTTATTCCTTGCTTGTTTATGTGTCTTGAGCTCAGCTTTTAACCACCTCTGCTAATGAGATCTTCACATTTCCAAGCCCAGGATGCACCAGGACTTTGCTTAGCCCAATCCAAGGGTTGAGGGAGTTGCATCCCAGGCAGCAGCATCTCCAGCCTGGAGTACAGTGATGCTTCTCATTGCATCTGGGCACTCTGCACTGCTTTCCCTATGCAATCTGGGGACTCCTAGAAATGCACCCACACCACCCTGCCTGACAGATTTATCACCAAAGAAAAGGGCCAGGAGGGAAAGGCATGCACACAGTCCCTCTATTCCAAGTCCATTGAGGATATAACCAGGTGGCAACCAGTCATGCTAGGCACAAGATCTGCTCTCAATGCAGACTGTGCATCAAACTTTCATCTGAGATGTGAGCTCCAGCAAAAGCCCAGCTGACAGCTGAAATGAGTTTTCTTGGCTCAGCCATCTGGAAGGGGTGCTGTCACAGGGCAGAAGTGGGGAGTCCAGGCAGAGCCACGTGCCTTGAAGCTGGAAATAAGACACTGCTCCTTCTAGCTCCAGCCAGGCCAAAAAGGTCAAAGCATCAAGGCCTTGGTTTTCCCCAACTCCTTCAAGCTGGCACCATTCTCCTCAGCTGGCAGGCTGGATCCCTCAGTTCCCACAGCAGATTTACATGCTGAGTTCTAAGAAAAAAGCTGCCAGTGCACTCTGCTGTCACCCTCCCAGGTCCCCAAAGCACTTCCACTGCCTTGGATAAAAACGAAATAAATAAGAGATGTACAGAAGAGAAGGCCTTCAAAGCCAGGCATGCAAGCAGGCAAGTTGTCAGGGGACTCCCAGTGCTGGTGCTCTCCCTCTCTCTCCCACTCCATCGTCCTTTATTTCCCTTAGCTGCAGTGGATGCTATGGAAGGAGTGGAAGAAACCTGGTAAGGTCATGCTGTTTGATTCTGATGCCAGTTTCAATTACATCCTGGCTTTTATAACCAAATCAAAACCCAAAAGGCTAAAAAGGAAAAAAAAAAGAGGGGGAGGTGGGGGGAAGAGAGAGGAAAGGCAACAGAGTCCAGCTGCAGGCTGGGAAATGCCAGTTCAATTGGTCAATTGATCCAGTTCCCCCTCTTTTTCCCTTTCTGACTTGTGAATTAATTAGCCTGTTTATCATATGGAAAGATTGCTAGAGGGACAGCCCAGATATGGGCTGAGCTGGAACAAACCTGCTTTCTGTTTGGGGATGGGCAACAAAGATTTCTCCATGTGTCCAATTCTCAGGTTTCAGTTACTCCTGCAGAGAAAATTGTTGGACTTGATGATCTTAGAGATCTCTTCCAACCTTTGTGATTCTGTGAGATGACAGATATGCTCTGCACTGACTCTCCAAACCACCCAGGCACATGAAAAGTAAGGTAGTTCCCTTTCTTTTTCAACTTAAGACTTTTGTCCAAGCTTGGAAACAAGGATTCAGCCAAACAAAAAGCTGAATTCAAAGGTGTTGGAATACCTTTTTCCCCCCACCTCACATGTTATATTATTAGATGGTAGGACTGAAAGCTAAAGAAATAATTGAAAGGGAGATTCTCCTTGCATTCCAGAAGGGGCAGGATGAAGACACATCACAACATGCAGAATGCTGACAGTGAATGACAGCAAGAGTTTTGAAGACACATTAAAGCCTCAGAAAATAAACTAGCTCCTCATTCTCATGGCTAAGGATGAGACTTAATATGGGGTCAGATTACCCAAATGTGTCACTTTGCTTCTTTTCTCTGGTGTATCTGCTACTAACCATCAGGAGAGATGGGCTTCTGAATCAAATGGCTATCAGATCCAACCCAAACCTCCATGTGCAGACCTCACAACCCTGCTGCAACATGGAAGAAGTGAAATGATCTGAAGAAAAACTCTTCTCAAGGTCTTCTCAGTCTGTCATGATAGTCCAAGGTATGACTTAAAAACTCAGGTACTGGCATGAAGAGGAAGCTACATGGTCCAGTTTGAATCTTTGAGCTGGGCTTGTGGCTCAGTCCTTACAGAGAAGAGGATGACTGTGAAATGGAGGAGCCTGGATCATTTGTCTGCAGCCCAGGCAATTTCAGGATGCTGTGGCTGCTTCTGGCCTCCTCAAACTTTGTCACAAGAAATCGGTGTTTTTTAGAGATAGACTGTCTAGGAGAAGACTTCCCTGCCATTACCTTGCTAATCACAACAGGATCTCTGCAGTAGGGGAGTACTTACGGGACAGGGAATACTCATTTTCTCACACCCTAATGAGAAACAACATCCTCCAATTAGATACTTAGGGAATTAAAATAAGTAATATCATTTAAAAACAAAAGGAGGCTAAGCACAGAGTTGGTGTAAGTGAATCTAACTCCATTGAAGTCCAGAGACTGTTCCCAAGCATACATTTGCCTCCATCTCTCTTCAGTTGTTCAGTATTCAAGCATTCCTCTCCCAAACTCCTCTTTTTTATCCATCCATATCTATGCAAATCTCATTTCTTCAACCCAGCTCACCACAATAAGTATCTCTCTCTCACACACATAAAGCCCAAATTTTATCAAGCATTTTATTTACTTCTGTCCCAGAGGAGAGGAGAAAGAATGGAGATGGAAAAAGAGAAAGACTGAGGAGATTACTGCTGCCTAATTTTCTTCTTTCCTCATAATTGGCAGGTACTAAGACATTTCCATTATTGGCACAAACAAACAAACAGACCAAAAAAAAAATCAACCCAGCAGCAGCAGCTCCAGGTGAGGACTCCAGGTAACAACAATAATAGCTAGGGCAGCAGGGCTTCTGGATGCAGCTGGACAAAATGCAATTCACAGGCTCACCAGAGCAGGAGGCAGAAGCCATTATTATCCACTCAGATCCTAAACAGGGGACAGGGCCCTGGCTGGGCATGCTAAGGGAAAGAAAGACCCCAAAGAACTCAGCAGCAGCATGCAAGGAAGGACAAAAGGGGCAGGGATAGGAAGAGGGAAGGGAGAAAAGCAAGAGTGCCTGCCAGCTGCCTCACTGTGCTCCAGTGTTTGCTCTGCTGGGAAGGGGGAGAGGGGCAGGTGAGGATGAAGGGCTGTGAAGGGGCAGCATTGTGGCTTTAGAAGAAGGATTGACTGCAAAAAAAACCACCAACCCTCAACTGTCTCTGAAATAGTCCCTGCACACTTTCTGATTCTGTATTCATTGCATGGCTGGTTACTACAGCTCTCCTGCTGCTTGTAGGCAGGTGATGGGGAGCTGTGACCCCCTGCTCCTTTCCCTCCCAGATGTTGTTACATAGGATCCTCCATCCTGCAGTTAAAAGCTGAGCACTGGGACTGCTAGCTTACTGGGATGGGTAGCTTGCTGCCCAGCTGTGCTGCTGCTGCTTACTGCTCCTATAGGGACATTTAAAACTCCCTGCTTCTTTCATTCTCTGTTAAACACTGTCTGGTGTTGCTGAAGACAAGCAGTGTTTAAAACCTCCCTAGTGGAAATGATGCTGCCAGTGAGTCCAAGTACAAATCCACACTGGGCAGCTCTGTAACTGGTGCAGAGCCCCCTCCCAAAACTGCAGTGATCCTCAGCTGCTGTGGGAGAGGTACTTTTCACTCCAAGCCCTAACAGCAGTGCCACTGCTGCAATGCCAGCCAGCTTTGTTACACAGCTACTCATCCCCTGCTACATCACTGAGAGGAGCTCAGGAACAGCTAGGACTAAGCATGCTGTAAGCCTTCTGAAAGCAAGCTGGGAACCATTCCTTTCTTTATGTTCCATCCCAGTGTTTCCCTCTAGACTTTACCACCCTGGCCAGCCCTTACTGTGCCTCAGTTTCCCAAGAGTGCAATGAGGATGCTAGTGTTGCCAGCCTCAGCTCCCAGCTGTTTGATTTGCTCTCCAGAACACTGACAGTGTAAATACAGATCACTGAGCCTCCAGAAGACAGAATGAATCTGTCACAGCAGTTTCTCTAAACCTCAGCTCAGCCCTGCCTGCAGCCTCAAGGCCCATTTCACTGCAGGATTTGACAGATTTGACTGGGTTTTATCCTCACAACCACACTCATACATTAGTTGCAGCCTCTCCAGCTCACAAATGGGGAAATCCAACTGCAGAAATGCTAGGCACCTCCTTCCCCAAGGTCATAGAGGAAGAGCAGCATCCAGACCTCCTGCATCTCAGATACACAGCAGTTTCCTTCCTCTTCCTTGAGACCAAGACTTTCTATCTGTCCCTGGAGTCACCATCCAAGTGCTTTAAGGAAAGATCATGTGCTCCAAAGCTATTGTAAAGCAAGTCAGCAATTCCCAATAAAACTGAAAGTAATCATTTCCTTCTCTCTGACATGATTAAAAAATTAGACATATTTAAGTCCTTTTTCTCTTAAACACTCTCCTCCCAGATGGGAAATCCTGCTGAAAGACAGTCTCAGAGCAAAATAGGTTGGTTAGCATAACAAGATGGTTCCCTTCACCCCCACCCCTACCATTTTACTGCAAACTGCTATGTTTAATGCCAAAACACCTAGTTTGCTAAAGGTCATAGAAAAGCCACATGAAAAACAACTAAATAACTACTCAAAGTAAAAGGAGGAACATTTGGACATACATTTGCCCTGAATGTACCTCTCATTATCTGGAGCTGATGATTATACACCTGAGTCCTGCTGGAGCTTTCAAAGACAAGGACAGAAAAGCCAGGAGGAGGGATTAATTCTTCATTCAAGAATTAAAGGATGCTCCTGGCCCAAGAGATCTGATCTTGCTGAGGCACTTTCAATGCTCCTTGTCATCTCGGAAAACTCACTTGCAGGAATGCTGAGCATTGAGAAGAGATGAACAGGAGTGACTGGTCTCAGGACTCCCTGGACCTTTTATTTCCTTTGTTTCAATCCTCCAGTTTCCCAACTCATTCCCTCTCCTTCCCAGCTTCCCAAGGAGCTGTGAGGAAGCTGAAGGAACTGTGCTTCTCCCTAGAGCTGGATCCTGACACTGCCTCCCCAAAAGATGTTTCCCTCCTTGGGATAGGGGCAGAAATGAGATTATCAAGACATCCACAGAATTTCACAGACTAGATTTCCTCACCTTTGTTGACCCTTCTAGTGCCACTTAAGCTGCAGGCAAGGAGATGTAAGAGGATCTGTGCTCCACATCCTAATGGCAATACCATCTCCCGACTCCCTGCCATTATCCTTCACATGTGATGGAGCCAGTTTAGACTTACTGATGCAAATGGAGAATGGAAAGTGGTTATCCAAGTGTCTAAGCTACATCTCTGAATGGGATAGAAGCAGCATGGGCTCAAAACTCCAGGATTACCTTATGATTGTCAGAATTGTAACAACTTCTGCTTTATTACATGAATTAATTAATTAATTAGATTTTTGACTTCTCTTATTACCCCCAGGCTGCTGCTTTGTGTCTAGAGCAGTTCTGTTCTGGACCACAGAAACAATAAAAGAGTATGTTTTCCATGCCCACACAAACACTCCAAAAACTGCCAGAGCTGTGCTAATAGAAGTGATTAAAACCAAAACTTGAGCTGAGATCAACCTGCTTCTACTTCAGACTTCAAGACAGTCCAGATCATTGTAAATTGGGTAGACAGGAGAAAACAAGAGTATAGCAGTGGCTTATCTGTCAAAAGAAGATCTGAAAGCACTTCCAAACACTAATGAATGAACCTTTCTGGCACCTTCTGTGATGTAGCAGCACTATCATTGCTCCAGAAGAGATGAGGAAACTGAGGCATGGGCACGGGATGTGATCCATGCAAAGTCTGCCCATGGTGGAGTGCAGAGCCTGAGCCAACAACATGCCCTTAGGCACTGGCCATGCCCTTTCCCCTGAATGGACACTACCAAACTATAGGAAGTTGCTACCAGCTAAAGCAGATGAGCACAACACAGAGTCTGGAAAGCAATACATTTAGCCAATTAATCAGTTTACATGATTAAAGCCTCCAGGAGACAGGTACATGGGGTAGAGAGGTGAAGGCAGGAGAAGTACAACCCAATGCAGAAGACTTCAGATGTCCAACTTGTTTGCTGTTGGGCAGGAACGACGTACAACTTTCTACTCCACTTCTGGAATTTGTGGAAGCATTCCCTTTCCCAGGAACACCAAAGGCCATTAGGGCCAAGGGAAAGCAAGGCATCTTTCTAGGCAACTGTTAATGACAGGGTGACAAAGTTTGCTTTGGGTATAATTACCCTTGAAAAGGTTGATTTGACCCTTTTCAGGAGCAAAATAAAAAGGGGAGGGGGGGGAAGGCCTCACAGCATCTGCATCAAATGCTCTAGAGCAGTGGTCATGGCTCCAGCATGAAAAGAAAGAAGATGAAAAGCTGAAAAGCCCCTAAATGATTCAATATTTCATACACATGCTGTACACTGCAGCCTTGAAAAAGATGCCGCAGCATGATGGGCTTTGGAGACTTTATCTTCCTGCAGCAACTGAAGAAGAGCAATTTTAACACTGACATAATAGTCAGGCTTCTGTCTGTTTGCTAGTTACCCACAGCTAGTATCAGGGTGCTGGTGAATGTGTTCTTGGCAGTTTTGCATGTGCACAGGTTTCATTTTCAGTGGGCTGCACTCCATCTACCCATATGTTGGAGGCTATGTCTTTGCATCATTTGTTAGTGCTGAACAAAGAGAGGTGCCAGACCTCTGCACATGATTTTGGCATGCACTCTGGGCTCTGAGATTTTGTTTCTCCCTGTGTTAGGTGTGTGCTCTGTGTGTGTGTGTGTGATTTTGCAGGGTTTGCTAAGGCAAGGCTGTCATTCTCTTCTCCAGCTGACCCTGGTGGTAATCACTTAACCATCCCATCCACTCCAGGCTCCACACTAAAGGGTTCATCACAAACACTGTCAGAGCTGCCATTTTATGCAGTAAAGCATCCCTCCAGTGTGGAAAGACTGCTCCAACCAAATTCTAACAGTTCAAATAACAATCCGTGCTCCAACTAAATTCTAACAGCTCAAATAATAATCCATGCTCCAACCAAAGTCTGGCACCTGAGAAGCTACCTCCTCTTGCCTGGGACACAGAGTGAGGCAATGGCTGGGACTCCTTCTCCAGAGGCATTCCCAGCCCTGAAGTGTCATCAGCAAAAAGAATGATCCCAGTTCTTGGCAGCACAAACTGTCATGGGCTCAGGAGCCACTTCCTTCCCTAGGACGTGATGCCCTGGATGACTCTGTTGTTGCTGCCTGCCAGTGTCTGCTCTCTTCCCCACTCCTTCGCAAGCCCCCCCCTTCTCCCTCCACTACTCATTCCTTCCCTCAACGAGGCTGGCATTTAAGAAACACTTATTCCAATCCATTTCTACCCTTGTACAGCAATTGGGTGTCATTTAGTTTGATTTAACCAATTTAGTCCTATGAATTAATTGGTTAATAAGCCATCTGTATGCATCAGGTGATGGAGGCAAGCTCTCACACACAGACACAGACAAGCTACCCACTTGTCCTTGTTTAATAACAGGCTGGAGGGAGTAGGAGAGGGAGAGGCATACAGGCTAATATCCCTTCCCATGGGGAACTCACACCAAAGGGAGTTGGTGATCACTGCACTGACCTTGACCTCTGAGCAGGGGAGCTGTCTGCTTAGGGGAATGCAGAAATAACCTGCACTGTGGCTAAGAGAGGAGTGCCAGCTACAGAACAGATGCAAGGACCACAAATATGCTGCACATTGTGGGTTGTTTTTTTGTGAAGAGGTTTAGTTCACTCTTGCTAGACAGTAGGAAATTCTCAGCTGTATTCCCAAACAGCTGAACTTTGGATGTGTGTAGGAGGGGAAGAGGAGTGGGAAGTGAGGGAATAGGAGGAGATTGAGGCCTAAAGCATTTGATTTAGGTGTGATCTTTGATTACCAGAAAAAAAAATCTCATCTAGTTTGTTTTTTTTTATTAAATGCCAAGATAAAAAGCACCCCTTGCGGGCCCCGAGGCCCCAACAATTTCAATGTTATATACAAAGCCCCAAGCCATTCAACACACAACAACACAGCAAACCAAAAGCAAATCCAGCAACACATCCCAACCCACACAACAGAAAAACATTGACTCTTTAGACAGAAAAATAACTCCCTCCCTTGGCCACCTATATCCATCTCAGCCAGCCCTGGATGCCCCAGCAAGCAGACAAGTTTCTCTGCATCCCCTGAAGGTCAAACACATGGAGGACTTGCAGACTGAGAGGGAACTCAATTACAGGGCTATGGGTCCCTTGGGAAAATGTCCTGGCAGCAGCTCCCTGTCTTCTCTGCCCTGAGAGCTCCCCTCTGTCAGCCACTCAACTGCAGCAACATTAGGGGGAGAAGAGGTCACTCACATGCTGTGGGAGGCTCCCAAGTGATTTTTGGGACAGTAAATGCCAACACTAGGGCCAGAAACTACAAAACCCAAGTAAAACAGCAGCACTTTGGTGTGACATGCTGGGCAAAGTGCTCTCAGTAAAGAAATAGAGTTGGGATTATTCAGTCTGGAGAAGAGAAGGCTCCCAGGAGACTTTCTGTAGCCTTCCAGGATCTGCAGGGGCTACAAGAGGGTTTGGGGAAGGACTTGTTAGGATGTCAGGTAGCGCTAGGACTAGGGAGAATGGATCCAAGCTTGAGGAGGGGAGATTTAGGTTGGCTGTTAGGCAGAAGTTGTTCCCCAGGAGGGTGAGGAGACACTGTGCCAGGTTGCCCAGAGAGGTGGTGGCAGCCCCAGCCCTGGCACTGTTACAGGCCAGGCTGGCTGGGGCTGGGAGCAAGCTGCTCTAGTGCCAGGTGTCCCTGCCCATGGCAGAGGTTTGGAACTATATGAGCTTTAAAGCCCCTTCCAACCCTGACAATTCTGTGATTCTATGTTTCTATAAATGGCCCACAAGCTTCTGTATCAGGTGCTTTCCAACTGAAGGCAACATGCAGTCCAGCCTAGGCTGCAACTGGTGGACCCCAGGGAGAGGAGATGGAGCTGAGCCAGCACTGAGTGGTGCACAGCACCTTCCATGTGCAAGGGCTCCTTCAGAACCCCCTGGGCTCCTGGCATTTTCCACCGATCTGGAGATAAATCAGAGTCTGCAGACTCTGAGAGAGGGACATCAAGTGAGTTGCAGGGATGTAGCTCTGAAGAAAGTACTTCCCCCCCCCCAACTCCCTCCCTAAGGAAAATGAAATTACAGTGGAGTTGGCTTTAAACGGATGCCATTAGCACAACAGGCACCACTGAAAGAATAACATCCTCTGTGCACTCAAGTGAAACACTGACAGGCAGAGTGGAGCAGGCTGAAACACTCCCTCCCAGACAGGAAAGGGAGAAAGCTGTTTACCCAGTACACTCAGTGGGAGACTGTGTGAAGAAGAGGACGGGGAGAAAAAAGGCCACAGAGGAAACATGCTGGAGCTCCTAGTGCGAGTGTGCACAAAGCAGGTAGGGACAGAGCCTTCTCATTGCATGTGTGAGGAGCCCCTGAGTGCCTTGCTGGATGGTAATCCCTGGAAAACACTCTTTTACTCTCACTACCATGGAAGTGCCTGTTTCTGGATGCTGTAAATCTATGAAGACACAGAGATAAGCTGCCCTGTTTGAACAGCTGGAAGCCCTAACTGAACTACCTCTGCTCAGTCCACAGCAGCAATGCCTGTGAAAGGAATGAATGACGATGCCAAGCCATCCGTAACAATTCCACTTGATTAGGAGCCACAAACCTCAGAGTGCCCCAGCCTGGATCCAGCACGTGGTGACACAGCTCTGCAGCTTGTTTAAGGGTCATGCAGAGCATCCACATCTGCCTGCTCCTCTTTCTTGGTTAGGCAGCTCATAGGCAAAAAAGAGGCACATCACACTTCACAAGAAGTCTTATCTTAGCAATTGCTAAGGACTCTGGGCCCAAAATGTGTAAAACTGCTTAGGAGATTAAAGAGACAGAAATGCCTCACCAGGCTCAGCTCCTTACCACTCATCCACCCATTTCAAAAGAGAGAGAGACACCTTCACTGCATGGAAGACTTGGACATCTCAACAGCTGCCTCGTGGCAGCTCCCAGCACTGAAACACCTTTGACTCTGTGTGTCACCCAAATATTATCATCCACAGAACCAACACATCTCTCCATACAAGCCTTCCACATTCAGATGGAGCTGCACAAATGCTGATAAGCACAGGGCAACAAGGGCAGAAAGAGAGACCACTACTGCTGGAGATGTGAGTGGCACAGGACAGGGTCATCAATCCCTAGGTTACTGCCCCTAGTGAGTGTGGGTTGCAGGGAAGGAGCATTTGGGGACTGTACAGGACTTAAGGGAGATTTCAGGGAAAGACCAAAGAAAGAGAAAGAGAGGCACCAAGGTGGTTTGAAGATAAAAGCATGATAAAATAGCAGCATAAGGGGACAAAAGGGACCAAATGTGTGTCAAGAGATTGCTGGTCAGTGCACTCATCTAGCTATCTAGCACCTAATGAGCACAGTCTGTCCTGCTGTCTCAACCCCAGTTCTCACTGTTTTCCTGAGTGAGAGGACTCTGTTTTCTCTGTTGGACTAGGTAGTGAGTACCTCAAGTGGCTTACAAACTCAATGAGAGTGTCTCTTTTTGGGAATGAGACAACTGGAGGAGCTGTCACTGGAGAGACCAGAGAGGTCAGTTGTCCAGCAAGACTCCTGGAAAGACCAGCCAAACTAGGCTCCTTAGTCCTGCATCTTGTTGTCTCCATCCTTCCCATCTTGGGAACCATGTCCCTTAGTTTCCTCCTCTCTTGCTCTCTTTTTTTAATCATCCTGAAAACAACTTAAACGAGCTAAAAGCATCCCCAGCAAGGATGAGGGAACATAAATGTCTTAGTAAATGTGTGTTTGAGCTCCACATGTTCCCAGGGATGGGGTAGTAATAAAAAACAATTAGACAATGCTCAGCAGCTACAGTTGAGAGGCAGTGGTGCAATCTTACCACGACTAATAGGGGTTTGAATAATAAATGGGTCTTCCTGAGCAGTGCTGGAGAAGGGAAGCCAAAGTGGTTTCAGTTCCCTTGCATCTTTCTGCCCAGTGAATCTCTGCGAGTGGAGGATTAATATTCAATGAAAGTGGGAATTAAAACTCACTCTCCATGCTTACTACTTCTGCCAGGGAGAGCCCTGCAGGATCAGGACTGGGCTCCCTGTGATGGTACAGGATGGGGCAAATCCCATGGAGAAGCCTGCTGAGCTCATTCCTGCATCCCCTCACCAAAGGGAACATCAGGTGCCAGCTTTTGAGCAGCTCACTAATGAAGAGCCTGCTAAAGGACAAGGTTTTGCTTTCTTGCTTTCACTCATGTCCCAGGAACAATCCAAAAGCAAAGTTGCAACTGACCTCACAGAAACAAAGCTGAAGAAAGCCCAAAACATCAGAAAAAGCTACATCATAGAATCACAGAATGGTTTGGGTTGGAAGGGACCTCTGGAGGTCATCTAGTCCAACCCCCCTGCAGTGGGCAGGAACATCCCCAACTAGATCAGGTTGCCCAGAGCCCTGGCAAGTCTCACCTGGAATGCCTCCAGGGATGGGGCCTCAACCACCTCCCTGGGCAACCTGTTCCAGTGTTCCACCAGCCTCGTGGTGAGGAACTTCTTTCTAATATCATGTACCCTGGTGGGTCAGTATCATGGGCAGAGTACCACCAAAGCTCCCCTGCTTCCATCTCTTCCTGCTGCCTTCTCTTCACAAACCTTCACTTCATGCCTCCTTACTCAAAACACAAACAAAAGCCATGGAGGGCATTTTCTTGTTGCTATAGAAACAGTTATTATCATCTCAAACATACTTAATGCATCACTCTTCCCCCCTCCAGCACCTTCCAACAGCTTGCTGTTCAATGGCAAGGCTCTGCTGGGAGAGGAGCCCTCTTGACAGCTCACGTCCTGAGCTCCAAACCTAGCATCTCTGAAGCTACCCATAAGCTCCTTTCCATCTGCACACAGACTCTTTCTTTCTTTTCTTCTCTTTCTCCTCTTCTCCCTTTCTGTCTCCTTTTCTGTTCTTTAGAGTGCCACATCATTTCCATTTATGAAAGGAAATTTTCCTGGGGGTGTAAAGAGAGTTGAAAATTGTCTGTGATCAGATCAACCTTGTGCATAATACATTTGTATGAAAATAAACTCCCTGGGGCCCGCACTCCTGGCTGAAAGTCTCTGTAATGAAGTATTTTACTCTAATTTTGTTACAGATGATGGAGATAGGAATGAGTGCATGCCTGCATGCATATAGAACAGAGGAAGGAAGACTAGACACACAGAAAAGCCAATAATTATATGATTACATGCTAGCTGTGAACACTCCTGAAAGATCTCATTATTACAAGAAGTTAACTTCTCATCTGTTCCCTCTGAAAATCAGCCCTGCCCTACCTATATGGCTTCTTGCAGCCCAGATCTGGACAACCTGAATGCTTGTCCTCAGAAGGGAAGAGATCATTCCCATTCCACATCCAGACTGAGCCAAGACCATTGGGATAATGACCTTCCTTGCTCTCCATTCTTCTCTAAATGCAAAAGCAAGACATCACCCTCACTTAGAGCTGCTCCTCTGGAATATCAGTTGTTGTTTTTTTTCAACCTCTTCTCTATTTGATTCAGAAGGACAACTTCCCCACAGGACTCCTTCCCCATGTCTCCAGTCCCAGCTGAGTAACTTGGCTCCCATCTTCTTGGCTATTCCTGTGTGACCTCTCTGGCTTGCTAGGTCCTTAAACCTGGAAAGATGAAATCACCCCTGGCCAAACCTTGTAGAAACAAGGACAATTCCACACAGGGTTTCTGTTTCAATTAACTGGCATTTTCTGAGGAGAACAATTTTGCCTGCACACAAAAATATCAACCAGATCTGCCTCTTAGCAAAGGTTAAATGATTTTAGTGAACCCTGGGTCAAGCCTGAAGTACAAACACAGATAGTGAAGTTCTAGTCTGCTCTGCTGTTGACTCACTCTAACGCCCTGCATAAATCTCTGCTCTCTGGTTTGTTTCCCCACCACCACCTTTCCTATGGAGAACAAATTCACCTCCCTGCTCAACAAAATCATGTCTCCCAGGGTTCCAGCCACAAGCCAAGTGTACCCAGGGACATCCTCAGATACATCAAGTATAGTCAGTACCAGAAAGGAATAACATTTAATTGCTATTTGACTGCTCTCAGCTCAAGAGGAGCATGTCCTCCGGGCTTCTTTACTGCCAACAACTTTAGACCCAGGATGGCTAGTCCACATGAGACACAAAAGAGAGAATTATTCTAGGATGCGGATGTAGAAATGTACTGTTTTACTCAAGTACCATAAGAAAAAGAAAGAGACAATCAGCTCTTGTGCCTAGATCAGCCTGGACAAATTCCTGCATCCCAGGGAAAACCTGACCTTCCACACACTAAGGGTTCAACTCTTCTGAAAGAGAAGCTACCCAAAATCCACCTTGGAAATGAAGGCAGAAATCCATTCCTGGCAAGAAGAAGGTGTAACTCCCTTGGAAGCAAGAGAAATCAATGTTGCTGAATTTGTCTTAGGGAAATAAATACTAATAACCAGTCCTTCCCAGAGGACAATCTGGTAACAGTGAAGTTGCCAGGCACAAACATCAGACAGGCTCTATTCCCTCCTGTGTGCCACTATCTAAGCTTCTCACCCTGCTTGCTGCTTCTCTCCCAAGTCAGTTGGCAGGGTCAAAGGCTATCCTGGGGCTCTAATTAGAATGCCATCCTAATGAGCTGACACTTAAATCAGCTTGCCAGTGGCTAAAGGAAATTAACCTCAGAGTCAAATGAGCTCCAGTCTGGGAGTTCATGTCATGAGAGGGGCAACAGACACACGCAGAGCTGATGTGGATGGCTAAGGGATAAAGAGCTAAACCTTGCATCCTTTTAAACCAAGAGATCTCCACTGGGGAACTCACCTATCCTAGCTGTCTTCTATGCACAAATAAAAGCAAGCAGTCTCTCCTGAGCTTTCTACCATGTGTTTCCAGGGCCAAGCCACGAAGAAATCAACAGGGAGAAGTTACCTGGGGATGAAACTTCTTCTGGCCTCCTTCAGAAAGGATGTGACTTGAGCTCATACACATCTATGGATGCATGATGTAAGAAGCTTTATCAGTTGCTATGAATGCCTTTGTTGTTATGACTTAGTTAATTCACTGAATCACAGTATCATTAAGGTTGGAAGAATTCTCTAAGGTCAAGTCCAACCATCTACCTATCATCCCCCATGCCACTAAACCATATCCCTAAGCAGAGCATCTCAATGTTTCTTAAACCCCTCTAGGGATGGTGACTCCACCACCTCCCTGGGCAGCCTGGGCCAAGACTTAACAACCCTTTCAGTGGAGAAATTTCTCCCTATATCCAATCTAAATCTCCCCTGGTGAGAGGAGCTTCTAATAATTACACTGTTATAAGCTGCAAATGAGGGCAGGTGCTTCACCCAGCTCAGACCCCACAAAAATCAGGGAGCAAATAAACAGTATGAGGATATCCCTTGCTGGCTAAAATATGGGAGGAGCATTCCCAAGACTGAATACACACAGAGGATTAACCTCCTCCCTAACCTTGCACTTTTTCTTTGCCATAGTCCTGCAGTCAGGAGCATTTTTTTCCCCCCAGTGAACCCAAATATTCCCTTTAGTACCATTTTTCTTTGCATCCTAAAAGGCATCCAAGTAGCCTAAAGAAGAAATCAACTGTGTGTTACTCACAGGTACCAGAGAATCCATAAAGGCTTAGTGCCTTCCTCACTGCTAAACTGCCAGGGCTATAATTTTCCACGATATCTCTTTTATGTCACTGCACTTGACAAATACCTTGTGCCTCTCCACAGGTCTTTAGGAAATCCTGCCAATGCAGGCACAGAGAACACACAAATGGACCTAACATCTCCATCCACTCAAGACAGAGCTGTGTCTTGAATAGACAGAGCATATCTAGCCACATATAGCATATTCCTTACCGTGAAAGGACACATTTTGCTTTCATTCAGATCATCACACGTCACAAGCTACTTTAAACAACTCTGGGATCATTCTTAGTGTGTTTCTATTGCAACCAGAATCAACCTTTGTCTAAAGGGGAACTATCTGACTGAGAACCTTGGGAGATGGCTCTACTTATATATCATAAAGGACATCATCTCTAGTTATGGTCTTTGTTGCAATTTGGAAGCCAGTCTCATGTTTTGAGGCAGCCAGATACCTGATAGTGAGAAGGGACATCTCTGAACACTAAGTCTTCTAATGGATTCAACAGATGGTGTGGTTTCTTCCTCCCTCTTTCCCCTCAAGTCAAAAAGTACAATAGTAAATAACACTGTACGCACTTAATACAGAAATAAACCATTGTAGCACAAGAAAGAAGAGCTTTAGACACTACAAAATAAGATGTAAGAAAAGACAGGGCCTCATCCAAGTCATGCAGTTCCACAAAGAAAAATGGCATCTCCTTCTCTTTCTTCTGACAACAAGAAATGTAGTTTTTCCCCTACTCCCAAATAGACCTCAGGCTACTGGAACATCACTGACATTTCCTTTAAAGAGTTGTTAATGAAACTAACATTAAGAATGACATGTTCAGTACTTGTCAAGCATCAGGAAAGGCTACTAAAATTATCACTGAGGGGCCTATTAAATATCATCATATGCTCCCAGAGTAACTAATTACAGGCATTTTAAAGGTTCTGACTCCTCCAGCTTGCAAAAAAAAACCACTTTACCTTTGGAATTTATTTACTTGCATCCAATAACCAAAAGTTAACACCCTGCTAGTCAGCACCTGGCCAGGCATTACCCCACTGCCTCCAATGCCAACAGCCTGCTGGCATCTTGGAGCTGAGGAGGAAACCTGACCATCTTTCAATTCCTTTCCTTGTTTTCCCTCTGCCTTCTGTACTTCATATTCCCTCTTTACATCATTTGAACATTTGGGCAAAGGCCACACAAAACACTGGAACTTGGAATTAAAGCAGGTCCTCTCAGTAATGCAAAGCCTGAGGAACTGCAAGCCCTTTGAGAAAAGCCTAGCCTTACTTGATCTGTACCCGCACAACACCTCTCACAGCAGGATTATGCTGGCTGGCTAACTACCTGCTAGGGTGACTATGGTAAATCATACTGAGAGGGCTTGGAGCTGGACTTCTCCTTCTGCATGGGAGAGTATCAGAATAAAAGCAATAATGATGTTTTGATGTGTAGGAAGACCTCTGTGTTGCTCTTCATGGATCTGCTCTTCAGAGCAAAGAGAAGCCATCTACTCTTAGATCCACAGAATTCACGGAATGTTAGGGGTTGGAAAGGACCTCTAGAGTTCATCTAGTCTAACTCTCCTGCAAGAGCAGGAGAACCTAGAGCAGGTCGCACAGGATGGGGTCCAGTTGGGTTTTGACTATCTCCAGAGATGGAGACTCCAGCACCTCCCTCGGCAGCCTGGGCCAGTGCCTAATCCCACACCACAGCAGGACATCACAGAATCACAGAATGTTAGGGGTTGGAAGGGCCCTAGAAAGATCATCTAGTGCAACCCCCCTGCCAGAGCAGGAGCACCTAGACCAGCTCACACAGCAATGTGTCCAGGCAGCTCTGCAATGGCTCCAGACAAGGAGACTCCACAGCCTCCTGGGCAGCCTGGTCCAGTGCTCTGGCACCTGCACTGCAAAGAAGTTCTTCCTCATCTTAATACTAAACCTCCTGTGGTCCAACTTGCTCCCATTGCCTCTTGTCCTAACATTGGATGCCATTGAGAAGAGCCTGGCTCTCTCCTCCTGACACTCACCCTTAACATATTTATAAACAATAATCTCAGTCTCCTCTTGTCCAGGCTGAAGAGACCCAGCTCTCTCAGCCTGTCCTCCTAGGGCACATGCTCCACTCCTTTCAGGATCTTGCTGGCCCTGTGCTGGACTCTCTCCAGCAGCTCCCTATCCTTCTGGAGCTGGGGGGCCCAGAACTGTATTTGTATATTTGTAACCCCACACTATTCCAGGTGGGGCCTCACCAGGGCAGAGTAGAGGGGGAGAAGAACCTCTCTCCATCTGCTGGCCACGCTCCATCTCATCCAGACACAGAGGCATAGTTTTAGGGCTTGCTAACTGCAAGGTCAGAGAGACTAGTCTTGAAGCCACCTGCAGAGCACTTCAAATTCAACAGAGACATCCCCAGACACAAGTGGTTTCTTCCCCCTGCTTTCCATCTCCCAGAGCAAGCACCTGTGTGTGTTGCTCCCCAGTGCCAGAGCAGGTGAGAGGACTGACCATGAGGATTGTCTGCTGACTCAGTCCAAAGAGGACCTTCCAGCTGGAATTTGGAGCAGTCACAGTGAATGATGTTGCTGCTCACTTTATGCATGTAGTAGACCAGTTTCCCTGCTGACCTTCACACTACTTTTGAGGAGGCCAAGCATTTCAGCTCCTATGCCATCTGCAAATTTGGTCTTCCCTTCAAGGATTCAAAAAAATTAGGTCAGAAGCTTTTCTGTTCCCCTTCCATTTCTCCAAAGCACATTAGAGCTCAAATCCTCAAGACAAAGCATTATTATTATTGTTATTTTTTTCTTATGGTGGAAGAAAATAATGTTACAAACAGCTCCCATTAGCATAAGCAGAGTTGCATATTAATATGCACAGGGGTGTCTCCACTGTCAGGAAGCAGAGAGGCCCCAGAGGCCCTGCTTTCACTGGGGAAAATGATGATGGCATTAGCTCTTAATGATAATGATAAGGAAGCTGCCATAAATGATATGACAATTTCTTTTGTAATCCTGTTTGGGCAAAGACTTCTTTCCTTCCTCTCCAGTGTCCATAAAAGAATGCTGTTGGAAGAAATGGCAGCTTGACTGATTTATTTAATTTCACCACAGCTCTTCTGAGTCATGTGGCTGAGAAAGAAACTCAGTTAAGCCTTTCAGAGAAATGCCTAACCACCAAGATTTTGGAGAAGGGGATACTCAACAAAAGGAATCTTACATCTATTTGTGTTTTTAAAGCCTTGTGATGTTGGAGTCTTTTTGGGGCTAATGATACTATAATATCCAAGGACAACAGGAACCATGAAGGCCAAAAAAAAAAAAAGATATGAAAAAATAACCAATAATTAAAGTTGTTTTTGATGTAAGATGTTCCCAACCCTACCATTGCCTTTCTCTCCCTTCACTTATTGTTGTCTCTATGCATATTACACATCAAAAATACAACAGCGAGACTATGCTATGAATCAGAGGAGACAACTCATTTGGCTGAGGAGTAATAATGTAAAAGAAAAAGGGGGATTACCTATAGGAAGGTTTTGGATATGCTCAACAGTGCACCCCTGCAGACAGGCATCCTGGTACAGCTGGAAGGGCAGAGAAAATGTGGGATAAGCTGCTCTTGTTACTGAGAAAATGCATGTTGGGCTGGGGGAAGAGTTGCAGAGGGAAGGTCTAGATTCCTAAGGCCCATGTGTCAAGAGTCTGTCAAACCTTGTTTTGGCTTTTTCAGCTGTGGAACAGTTTCCTTTTCTTTTTAGGCCAGAGGGAAAGCAGAAATCCCAATCCCCAGCTGTGATGTTAAGGCCTCAGTTATGCAATAGGACTTGGCTGCAACAAATGCAAAAGCATTTTTTTCCACTCAGCTTTGCATCTGGACACAGAAAGGAGATAATTCTCCCCAGCTTTGTAGCTTCTGAACTAATTACACAGCTTTTTGGCTATGTGGCAGCACAGGGTGGCGGTTCTGGTCTGGAATTGTCTCTGTCATGGCTACAATGTACAACAGGGACCTGAATATGTTAACATGTCAGGGAGGTTGGGATGCTAGCTTTTGGTCTGCCTCCTTCTGTGCTGAAAACCTGATGGAGCTCAGTTAAAATATTACAATATCCACTTTTTATTTTTCACATTTGTTCTTGTGATGTACATCCTGAAGCTCATCAGAGAGAAATTTAAGCTTTAAACTAGCAATAATGCTCTTTGCAGTGAACTCAGTCCAAAGGGACCAGGCAAGGCCACAGAGAGCCCTACAGATGACAGCTTCAGAGGTCACCAGGTGAAAATCCTTGATACAGAGACAGGTCCAAAAACTTCCATGCACAGGTCAGTAACACGGATGATATAAAAAGATAGCTTTGTCCACCCACCTAGCCTGTAGGACACAGGGAACAGACACAAGTTTCGTGATCTACTTCCCAGGTAATGTCTGCCCCAGATACTGCAACAGCAAAAAGAGACATCTCTGCAGGTTTTTGCCATATTAAAGCTGAAAATCTGGTCAACTCAAGATGGAAAACATCAGGGTAATCCAAGCCACAAAACCTATTTGTTGTCCTCTTGTGCTCTTCATTCTCTTTCCCTTTGACTTACTTGAGCGGTTCAAGTCTGTATCTAAAACTCACTCAGTCTTGCAAACATCTTCTCAAATCCTTATTATTCCAGCTGGCCTTCACAAAGAAATGCTTTCTCATTTATTTTCTTGTTTTGGAACAAAACCTCAGTTTATCCAACAGAATTCCTCTGCAGACACAGCAAGAATATCCCAGCAGGAATGCCACACTCCCATAAACCTCCCCATTTGGACCTATCCAGAACCAACAGCAGATCTTCTTTCCCCAGCTAAATCCACCAAGATAGTACAGATAATCTGAAGAACTTCTCCAAATAACCAAGACCACAACACTGCCATTGTAAGGAGAAGCTCAAACACACTCCCCACAAATGATATGTATTAACATCAGTTGTTCAATATTGTCTCCTCCTATGAAGTGTTGAAAAAAAGAATTAAATTAATATATGAAGTCTGTTTGCTGCTTCTGTATGCCTAGAACTTATGTCTATACACAAAAGACTCTACTTCACTTATAGTTGGATTTCCAAGCATGTTTGCTACTCTCCCAGACCAGCATTATGTGGTCTACCACATAATGTATGTGGATTTAAAGAGAGCACGAGCAATTCTGAATCACACAGTATTTATCTGATCCTGGAAGCCAACTGCACAAACCCAAAGCTATTCCCCAGAGAGCTGTGTGGGCTCAGTTCATAACAAGGTATACAGCACAGATGCAACTCTAAAGGTACTTGAAGGGTGGAAGGATGAACTCCAGCCTGCTGCATGCTAAACTCCATACAGACATCAATCTTGATTTCAAATGTGCCCATCAGCACTTTACTGCCAAGTGGAAATAACAGCAATAAGAAATACTTTGCAACCTCCTTTGTCAGCCTCAGGTCATGCAGCACAAGAACATGGTGTCTGAAAGGGGAAGCAGCTTGGCAGATAGGAACATACTTAGTGGAGTTTGCTGCTCCCACACAACTTCTGCTGTGGCCATCCAGGAGCACTACAGTCACCTCAAGACAGAAATTGCCTGTTCCAAGACTAGCACGGCACCCAGGCTAAAGAGAGGATGCAGTGGTAGTGCTCAATGATCTCCTTACAAACCAGGCTGGGGGAGGAGAGAGGTGATAAAAAAAGGATTATCCACGCTTTGGATGGCAGATGTCATTCCATTAGCCCAGGACAAGGAGGTACATAGATATGCAACAAGCACCCTGGCACAGGCTAGAAAGCAAGGTAGGGGCATCACCCCAAATCCTGGAGCACACACTCACAAGACATCTGTTTCTCCAACAACTTTCTAGCAAAGACTTACGAGCAAGCAGACTCTTGGACACTCCTCGCCGTGGCCTTTGAGCCAAGGAACACATCCCTTTCCCAGTTCATCACAGCCCAGTCAAGTGGTACTTTTTGCAAAGGAAAAGCAAAGCTTCACTTACCTAGAAAACAAAGAGAGAGAGAGAGAAAATATGGTTAGTCTAGTTGCCTGAAACACACAGATGCTGCTTATCTTTATTTCCCAGGTGATTCCCACATCCTGGCATCTTGTTAGGAGATTCCTGCCATGTTCAGGAACAGGAGTGATCTATGATAGCTCTCTTAGCACATGGCCACTATCTCCCCTGCTGTAATTGTTCTGTGGTGCCACTTGATGTGATACAGATTATTCATTAAGAAAAGCAAAACAGGTGTTTGCATCCACATCTTGTTGTATTAAAAAAAAAAAAACACAAACCACTAAGTGAGAAAGAAGCTCCACAGCATCATAAACCAGATGGAAGGGCACAAATTATTCTGACTGTGATCAGCAAGGCACACAAGGTCCTGAAGTCTACCAAAAGGAATTTTGGCAGGAAAGGAAAGGATCTCCTTGCTAAAGGAAGGATGGATCGCATCACTCTGCCTCATGATTCTGTCACTTATTATCCAAACTACAGCAGCAAGATCCTAGCTAATCTTGGATTAGGCTTTGCCATGAGATGGAAGGAGGGAAGAGATGATCTTGAGGTCTGTGCCATCCCTGCATTTGGAGATTGGGATTTTTACAAAGACCTTTGTGTGTAATATAACATGGACATAAAAAAAAACAACCCATGACTTGCAAAGAGCTACCACCTGAATAAGACAGAGGAAGGACACAAAGAAGGGTTGATAGATAGGATGAGAGGAAGCCAAGCAGGCCTGAAGCACTACTAGGCTTTTCTTTCAAACCTGTTTCATGCTTGGTCAAAGCACAGCTAGGATGTGCTACCTTCTGACTCACTCACTCACAGGTCTGGAGCCAGGACCAGCAATTAATTAATGAGGACTCAATCTTTGCAAGCAATAAATAAGTCAAGATTGCTTATTTACTCTCAAGAGCTAACCTGCCTCTGAGAGGCAACTCTAATTTCCAGAGCAGGGGGAAAGAAACTACACAAAGTGTCAAGTCCTGAGAAAGTTAAGAGCCTCCCTCCAGCCCAGTTTTGAACAAAGTGGAATCAGCATTTTCATGTTCTGAAACTGTGCCTCACATTTACTCCTGCTCAGTTGCACCAAGCCAAGAGAGCACAGAGCAGCACTTAAACATCCCACATAAGCTTTGGCTACCAGCACAGGCTGCATTATTTGAACTGTAATGGAATAGAGCTACTATCACAGAATCCCCTAGAGGAGATCTAGCCAGGCTTGCACACTATGGGGAAAGACATAAATAGATTAATATCCATTCACAGCACATTTGCAAAGAGATTGCTTTGCTCAGAGTGAGATTTGCACCTGTATAATTGTATCACTTTCAAATTAATCACAATCATCCTCTCAACCAATATATGATCTACAGGGCAGGCCTCATCCTTGGACTCTTATCATCAGGATAAAAATAGCTGGCTCTGAATGCACCAAGGTTTCTGCTGGTACACAGGAGGACAATGAATCCCAACTGACCACTAAACCTTGGTATTTTCTTTCTGCAAAGCCCTAGTATGACAAATATCTTTGCATAAGTAAGACTTGGGCTGCACAACAGCAGCACCATAACATTTATTGGTATGTTCCCTTTGCAAAACACTACCAAAGCAGCACAAGCTTTACTTTCCTGAAGAAAACTTAAGCTCCAAGTGAGGTTCAGTAATTTGCCAGCAGATATATAGCGCCTCTGTCACTCAGAGAGACAGAGAACTTGTAACCCTTGGTGTCCCTGATGTACACATTTAATTACTGGCTATCTCCTTGCAGGAAGAGTGAACCACAAGCGCAGCGTAGCAGCAGCCCGAAGCCTCCCTAGTGCTGGGCCTGCCCCTCCTCTGCTGTCTCCTTCAAATGGCTCCCAGCAAAAGGCAGATTCCTTAATTGTGTTATTAGCTGAATTATTAATTGATATGAAAACAGCATTTTACTGGGCACAAAAAGTCATTTGGAAAGGAGATAAAACATTCTCAGCACTGCCTGCCTCCAAGCAGAGCTGGAGCGAGGGCTCTGACAGTTTGGTTATTATGCACATTAGGGCAAGCTGGGGAGCTTCCAACATGGGAAGAAGTTGTGGAGTCTCCCAGCACCATCTCCATCAGGTCTCATCTCTCTCCTTGTCTTTTTCTTGCTGCTGTCACTGCCTGTTTTGCCTTTCTTAGGGATGATTTTTTTCTCTCTGATCAATCCCAGCTGACATCACTGCTGAGCTGCTAATGATGGGGAGTAAATAGTATTTTCCCTTCAGCCCCACACTGGATAAGACTGTCTTTGTGCCTCTTCCCCAAACCCTCCTGTGCCCTAAAAGGGAAGAGACTGTTTCCCAAGATGCTCCTTGCTGGAAAAGAACTGCTTGCATTTCTCTGTCTCCAAGTCCTTTGTGTCCCACTGTGGAAACAGTGGTCTGTGTGTGTGTATACACACACACACACACACACACCCCTTCTTCTACAAAATGTTCCAATATTTCATAACAGGATGTATGTGTGTGTGCATGTCTTGATGTCTTTTCAGTCTTCAAACACTTGTCCCCTGGCACTGAGGGGACACCTCTGTGGACATCCATCATGTCATCCACCCAACCCCCTGGGGCTTCCCCCCTCTCCCACCCCCTTTATCAGCCTCCTGAGGCTTCAGAGAGCTGCAGCAGGAGTTGGAGCTGGCTGGCAGATGATATTAATTAATTTTGAGCCTCCATTAAACAGGCAAAATGTGTGTCCTTGCACAACCCCAGGCAGCCTCCTCCCTTACCTCTCTTGACTCCCCTCCGCAGTCACATCATCAGTGGGAACCTCCCCACTCTGACCCATACGTCTAGCACACAGCCAGAGGAGCCAGCAGACACCAGTGATCAATCCCATCTCTTACATGCAAACCTTGTAATTTAGCAATAACTACTCAACCACCATTGACCTGCTAATTAATCCATGGATTTTTTTGTTGTGCCTTTAATTGTTGGCCCCGATATCTGAGTCACTTTAGACTGCTCACTCTGTGCAGAGCCTAACCAACTAAATGCTACTTCAGCTCCCTAGTAATAAAACACTGAAATATATTGACTCCCTGCCAGCTCTCGTGCTCATTCTCTGCCTCTCTGCTTGCTGCCTGAGTGCTGGTGTGTGAAGGGAATATAGAGAGGGGAAGGCATTGGCTGGGAGAGATGAAGTTTGGGACATGGGTGAGAGAAAGCAAGAATCAGTCACCAGTGACAGGCCACCAAGGACAGCCTCTGATCCCTGCCAAACTCAAACCCCTTCCCAAAATGGGCTTAGATGGCTCTGACAATTCACAGGCATGCTGGATCCTGCCTCCTTTCTGCCTCCCACCCCTTAATGTGGAAATCTTGGTCCTCTTGACCATCACTGTCACACTTTATACATGTATGAGATAAAAATCCAGCTGGTATAGCCAAAAAAAAAAAGGTTCTGTGCACTGGAGACCTCTAGTTTTTTTGCTAGCAGTGGCAGAGAATCTGTGTAAACATGGATGAATCACCAAGAAGGCAATTTTCTGAAGTTACTTGCACTTCTTGGTGCCTTGCACTGATGCTAAGTTTGTTGGGAGATGGAAATGGCAGGTTGAAACCCTGACAGGGCAGGAACTCAGGATGCTCAGCCTGCTTGGAGACTGAGTGACTGTGACCCACACCCTTGCAATAGTTGTCTGATAATGTGGGTCACACTGATGATGGGGATGAGACAGAGATGAATGGACTAATGGGTGACAGTTCAGTGCTGAGAGCAAAGAAGTAGGAGGAGGTTATTAACCCAGGCAAGAAAAGTCTCCATTAAAAAGTATTCATTTTCATTTGGTTAAAATCAAAATGGAAGCCCTGTCAGCAGCACCTGATATTTACCATCCCACATAGAAATAAACTGGAAAGTGATAAGCCCTTCCAATTATTGCCCTAGCTTACTGCCACTGCTTTTGTTGTAGCTGATCTGCAGTCCTGAGCCATTCCCAATGCCCACTCTGTGATCTGCTGCAAACAGGCACACCACACCACTGCCCTGCCCAAGGAGATCATGAGCTCCCTAGGCCAGTGAGCAGGGGAGAAAACAACAGGCAATAGGACTAAGAGGATATCTAAGGGACTGGTGAAGATAAGGAAACTCCACCAACAAGCTCTTTATGCCTTCCCCACACTGATTAACCACATGGGCAAATGGAGCACAGAATCACAGAATGGTAGGGGTTGGAAGGGACCTCTGGAGATCAGCTAGTCCTCTGCCAGAGCAGGAGAACCTAGAGTAGCTTGCACAGCATGGGGTCCAGTTGGGTTTGGAATCTCTCCAGAGATGGAGACTACAGCACCTCCCTGGGCAGCCTGGGCCAGTGCTCCACCATCCTCACAGTAAAAAAGGTCCTCCTCCTGTTCAGCTGGAGCATCCTGGGTGCTAGTTTGTGCCCATTGCCACTAGTCCTGTCACTAGGTATCACAGAACAAAGCCTGGCCCCATCCTCCTGCCCCCCCCCTCCTTAAAATATTCATAAGTATTGATCAGATCTCCCCTCAGTCTGCTCTTCTCTAGGCTAACCAGCCCCAGCTCTCTCAGCCTCTCCACATAAAGAGAGGTGCTCAAGTTCCCTAAACATTTCAGTAGCCCTTCTCTGGACCCTCTCCAGAAGTTCCCTATCCTTCTTAAACAGGGGAGACCAGAACTGAACACACTACTCCAGCTGTGGCCTCCCCAGGGCAGAGCAGAGGGGAAACAGAACCTCCCTTGACCTACTGGCCAGTGGTGCCCCTTCAGCATGGCTGGAAAGACCAAAACACTCCAACAAGATGGGGATATGCTGGCCCTGTCACAATGTCCCTATGCCAACACTGTGACTGCAACTCAACAGCTCAAAACCTTTTTCTGCCAGCACACCTGAGATTCTGTAACTGAGAGGCAGTGGCAGGACAGAGGCACTTTTTGTCAGAGAAGGCTATTGGGAAAGGAGCCATATGGTGAGCTTCTACTTCCTGATCCTAACACTGCTGTTTCCATGTAAATAGCTAATGTTCCCAAGCCTGCTGTGTCCCCCTGCTCTTTCCTCTTTGTCTCTCTAAATAGCAATGCCAGAGCATGACCAGGGTACAAAGAGTGGCCAGAACAACACTTCCCAGCAACAACTGCTCACACTGGCAACCCTGAGGGGTTTTGGCAACAGCCTTTCTAAAAGTTTCCTTGAGGACTTCCTGGGATCTTATTGTCCTCATCTGCCCTCTCTCTCTCTGTTGTTTTTCATACTGGAAATAATGTTTCTGAAATGCAGGTCATTTGAGGTAATTTATGATCTCTTTCATTGCCAAGAGAGTCTATCAGCAGCAGACCTCCTGCTGGTCAACACTTGAGGACTTTTGAACTGAAAGGATGTTTTTTTCCTATGCTTCCTCCCCAAACTGTCCAGAGGTTGGGAGGAAGCTGAGAATTGTTTGCTTGAGTGCTGCTACATCCTGGGTTTGGAGATGCTCCACACAATACCTCAGTGAAAGGACATTGTTCTGTTCAATAGCTTTGTCACTGAATTGCTTGATCAAAATACCAAAATGAGTGGCCATAGGCACGAGGAGGAATGTCTTCTCTCACTTATATTCTATCTAGCCCTTTCACTGAGAGAATCATTTCCATCTCTACCAGAAGACATGCATTACAAAGAGCTCAGCATTTTGGAGCAGTGTAGACATTTCACAGGCCTCATGTGCTTTGGTGAAGAATTGTAAACTGATTTCACTTTGGAAATGCATTGCTTTACAATGGTTTTCCTGCCACACATATGGGTCCAGTCTAACAGTTGGAAGATCAAGAATTAAGACTTCAGATCTACTTCAAGAAGACACTTCCAGTCTGTGCTGCTAAATCATTTTTGCCTGGAACCTAGTGAACTGCCTTGTCCAAGATAGGAAGACAGAGTCCTTGCCCCTGCTGGCTTCCTGAGAGACTGATGCCAACCTCAGGCAGGACTATAAGGATCATGGGGTGTCTTTAAGCTTTTTTTTTTTTTTGTATTTACTAAACACCCTCAAAAATTCTACAGGTGCCTTCCTCTCCCTATTCACTGGTATGGAGAAGTTGGGAGCTGCTCTACAGCTACATCTCCCTGCATCCCCAAGTCTGAAACAAGTGACTGTGACTTAGGTAGTTAAAGAACATTTACACTCATATTTTGCTGATTAAAGAGCACTTCCCCAAGCCTCAACCCCTCTGCCTGCCAGAGAGAGCTTTCAGCATGGCAGGAGAAAACCTGACAAAGCTTCAGCAGGAGGGATGTGCCCAGTCTGAATCATCCCTCAGCCACCACCTCTGTTCAAGCAGATCCCCACTTTGCCAATGTCACGTTGGCACAGCAAGCTCAGGATCAGGTTTGACTCTCTTGCCTCCTAAAGCAGCAGTAAGCTTCCTGCACTCTTCCCAGCTATTTGACCATGCTCTTGCAGCACAGGAGGAAAAAAAATCCATCTCAGTTGAAAGGTTAGGGTATAGGAAGCAGAGTGGTGTTTCCCAAGTGTCCTCCCCTCAACTCATGGTGGCAGGAGGAGGGGATGGTCCCTGTTCGGAAACAAACAGCCAAAATGACTGATTGCATCCATGCTCCTGAAAGATGCTGATGAGAAAAACCCAGGCTCCTGCCTGTCATATTTTGCAAGCCCCCAGATGCTGGCTGAGAGCCTTGCCTGTCACTTTCCTTAAGCCTCTGTTGAGGAGGAAGAGTGAAGATCTCAGAGCCAGTGGTTAGTGTCGTAGACACTGTGGCAAGAGACAATTTTTCACCCTGTTAAATCCCTCTGCAGAATATTATCTGCTGCTTTTCCCTTCTTTTTATGATTTTCTTATGATTATCTCCTGCTGTTTCTGTCCTCAGCAGCCAAATAAATAAATAGCAGTAGAGCTGTCAGCAGCTTTAGCTGAGGAAGAAGGCCCTGCAGACAGCCTTGGTGGGTGACAACTCACCTCACCCTCAGCACCACTGCCCCTTAGGGTTCTGAGACCCTCACATCTAATGGCAAGAGGGGGGTGGGAAGGGGCTGGGAGTGCAGCCTCTTGCTTCTCTGCCCATCTTGTGCTCTGCAGGAAGGGACCTGGCACTGCCCTACGTGGAAAAGATGATGATGATGGTAAGAACTTTAAGAGCAACTTGATGGGGAAGGAAGGCTGTGAATATTTAACCTCCTCACCTGTGCTTGGAGCATACCATGGCACAAATGAAAATCACTGTCAGCGAAATGAAGAGACTCCCACATGGTGACAAAGCCAGTCTGTGGCAGAGCCAGAGTCTGATAGGAATGCACTGGTGTCCTCCCCACAAAACAATCCTGCCCCTCAAAAAAACCCCAAATACATTTTTTTCTCTTGTGTGTATTTACCCTCTACCTCTTACCTTCTCTACTTTTTCCTTTTCTCTGCCTAGTCTATTTGTATGGCAGAGCAGTTTACATACAAAGATGCCTGCACTGGGAGGACTTAAAGCCTGGCCACTGCCTTCACTCCTAGCTCAGGCATTCCCTTCCTTGACAGACTCATTTTTCTCCAGTGCTCAGAGATTCTGGTCCCTTTGGGGCCATGTTTAATTCATCTCCTACGACTCTGAAATCCTTTGCAGGTCCTGATCCTGTCTTTTTCATCAGCTCAGTGCTCAGATGTCAGGCTTTTTTCTTCCATATATAGTTTTCTTCTCCTTCTTTCTACTCATATAAAGCTCTTCCTCTACTCCAGCCTCCATCTTTGGCCTTGCTCTCTCATTGCCTTTTTCTCCTCTTTTGCTTCCAACCTGTCTTCCTCATTTCTTTCTTTCTAAGCATTCTCTTTGCCTTGACACAACCTGTTCTCTTTCATAACAAGCATCCTTACACCCTTCTTCAAGCCCTCTCCTCAGCCTCCACCTCTCACTCTGCATGTGCCTTCAACTCCTTCCCAACTTGTCTGTTAGGCAAGTGATGGATCTGAAACAAGTACTTCTCAAAGAATCATCAAGGTTGGAAGAGACCTCTAAGATCATCAAGTCCAACCATACCTAGCACTACCATGCCACTAAACCATGGCCCTAAGCAGAGCATCTCAATGTTTCTCAAATCCCTCCAGGGATGGTGACTCCAGCACCTCCCTGGGCAGCCTGGGCCAAGACTTAACAACCCTTTCATTAAAGAAATTTCTCCCTATACCTAATCTAAACCTCCCCGGTACAACTTGAGACAGACTTTTCCAGGCATATTATGACACAATGAACTTCTCACTGCACATATACCAAACTGACTCATTTTGAACACAACCACTGGAAGTGAAGTCCTAGGGCACTGTGTGCTAGGAGTGCCAGTAGTTGCAACAAAGCAGAATTGCCTAGTATCTTAGCAATATCTTAACCCAGCAGCTGGTTATTTGCTTAGTATGACCACTTGTACATCCATTTGTCAAGAAAAATAACAAAAACAAACCCCAAAACCTTTTAACTTCCTCTCTGATTCTCCTACCCCATGTAACACACAGGTCCAAAGGGCAGGGGAAGGGGCAGACACCACGTCTAGGGATCTACCTTGCCACGAACATGAAAACTCTTTAAACTTTTCTCTCAGTACCTTCCAGACTTCAAACTACAGTGCTGATGGGAACAAAAGCAAACCTATTTGTTTGGGAAAGAAGAAATTTTTTGCCTCTTTTGAGATGGATGGTGTGATTTCAGCAAGCAAAGAAGTGTCAACCCACTGCCAGCTGTCACAGGAACTGCCTTTTATCTGACAAGGCTTTGAGAACCCAAAGGGTTTTTATGATGAAATGAAAACAGAAGCTTCATGCCTTCTCCTGCTTGCTGATTGTCATCTTTTTTCCTAGCACCAGAAAGTGCAAAGGTCAAGTTAGTTACTTTGCACCTATTTCCACAAATTTTTAGGAGCTCCATCCACTACAACCATTGCCTTCCTTTTATCAGCCACCATACCCAGTCTCAAGGATTTTCTTGTGATTAGGTAAAAACTCAAGATGTGATCATCAGAAGACTGAGACAAAGTTAGTTGACATGAAACCGGAGATCATAACACTTCCTACACCCACTGAATGGGTCAATGAAGCAACTTCACAGCTTCTCTAAGTTGTACCCAGACAGCCTGAAAGTCAAGATGCTGGGAACTAGCAGAATAGTCACTGGACTGGACTGAAAATACTGAGCTTAGGTTCAAAAAGAAATTACCCCCACCCCCCTTTTCCTGGTTATTTGTCTGGTTTTGAATGCTTTCATCTCCCTTACCTATTGCTACTATAGCACAGAAGAGTATTACAACAATACCTACTGTCCTCAAACTGCAAAGCTGAGGTGATTTGGACCCAAGTGGAGGGAATGCCCCAGGTACATTCTAGTGGGTGGTCCCATCCTCCTCAGCCTGCAGAGCCCCCATCTATCCCTCCAAGCCCCCCACCACTGCTCTTCTACTACACATGTGGCCCAACACACTTCAGCTCTGCTCCTCCCATGGCTGACAGGGCAGGCACTCTCCCACCAGCAAGAGCCCTATTCTCTTCTCCAAAAGTAAAAGCAAGCAGGAAGGAAGATAGAAAGCAAACAGGCCAGGGAGACTGAGCTCTTTCTCATCACCCAGAATTGCTGGCTGCTTCTTTCTCTCCCCTACCCCAAAAACTTCTCTCCTTAGCTGAGGAGAGAGCATGAGCCCCAAACATCTTGCGCCACCTCCCTGTGTGGCAGGCAGAGAGCTTTCTCCTTGGGCTACAACAAGAAGGAGCTTTTAAAGCCACAAAGCCTCCCAAGAACAATGAAGTCAAAATTCTGACTGCCATCTCATTATCTAAGTCTCAGTAAAGATGCCCTAGGATCACAAAACCACAAGGAGTATCACCTCATGGGAGCTCTGCAGCTTTCCCTCAGTCTTTCTTGTGCTTTACAGCCTGAACCTCAGTACTACTTCATACTGACCTCTCAGAGGTGCCCCTCCTCTAACCAAAAACAGTTATATGTTGGGTGAGCAAAGGGATATGAAAAAGGAGCAAGGCAGGAACATTGCTGCAGGCATGGAGATAGATTGGGAAAGAGAGGGCATCAAGTTTGCTAGACATCACTAATGAGCTGAGGAAGCCCTTGTTGATATAGCAAGCCTGCCTCAAAGCTCAATCTTATTGCTCCAGGCTACAGTGGGCCCTTGGCTGGGAAGAAGGCAGCCAAGGACCCAAGTTTCAGAGCCTGTTGTAGGAGATTGACTGGCCTAAAGCCCTGTTGATGCCCTGGGCCTTGGTCACAGGATGGCAGGGGCCCTGCAGAGAGTCAAGCCAGCCCATGAGGGCTTCCTGGCACCAAAATGTAGCTAGGTGGGCAGCACAGCACCAGGGAAAGCAGAAGAGCAGCAGCCAGCAGAAAGCTAAGATGATTAAAATGATGCTAGGGTCCTGCCTGCTGGCAGGCAGAGTCAGTGCTGCAAGAAAGCAAGCTGCTGGGAAGCACGGGTAGAGGCCAGCCATGGGTTGTGCCATGAGCAGCAGAGCATGGTGAGAACTCCATGAGTAGCAGCTGGCACCAAACTAACAGCCTGCCTGCTGGCACAGAGCTGGGAGAGCTGGGCAGGAGCCTGAGAAGCAGAGAGGAACCATGCTCCTGAGTGAGCTGAGTCACAGAGGGGGAAAAAGGCTTTGTGCAGCCTCTGTTTCCCAGACCTTTAATGCTCATTAGTCCTTTGCCCACTTATGGGAGCTGCCTCTCCAGCAGAAGGATGTCCCCAAGCAGAAGGGAGAGGACAGTGGGATAAAGCAGTGAGAGCATGCTGTTTGTGCTAAGGGTTGGTATGAGCATTGATCTGCTGGGGCACTGGGGGGTTTGATAGAGAAACAGAATACATGGTGGGATGAAGAAGCTCTTATGCCTGGTTCCATGTGAAGTCAAAACAAAACTGTGGTCCCTGCTGCAGTCATTACACAATGTATAAGGCAAGAAGTCATCACTGAATCCCAGAGAGGAAGCAAAGGAAGTATTAAGCTAGAGCAAAGCTGATGGAACTCTGGAGCAGTAGCAAAGCCACCAATTCCTTTTCTTCAACATTCATATATTGTCTGATGTTAGTTTTCCTGATCCATGCTTCTCAATCCCCAAGAAACTCAGTTTGGGAAGCTTTTGTATGAATCTGGGTTTCTTTTTATCCTGTTTCTACCACAGAGCTGCTCAGGAATGTGTCCAGCAAGAAGATTTCATACTGGAAGAGCACGGCCGAGCACCTGTTGCTAGAGGAAAAAGAGCACTGCTGAAGAGCTTGACTGGGCCTTGCCCACAGGAGCAGTGACATCAGTGCAAGCATTGCAGGAATGCAGTGAGCAGCTTCCCTCCCTAGGTGTAGAAACACAACTGCCACACTCTTGAAGCTCCAACTAGAGGAGAATTGAGCTGTTCCCTTCCACTGCACTGTCAAATGTAATTTAGAGCTTGGCATTGTGTGATCAAGCAAAGGACAAGGCAATAACATAGAGAGCAGCTTATCCTGGAGAATGGCAACCTCACCTCTTCAACTTTTAACTGAGCCTGACTGCAACTCCAGACCTGGATCTGCACCTTTGCTACAGCACTCCTGTCCCCAGCACTTGTGGAGGAGAGGCAGAGAAGTTTGCAAAGATCTCTGGTTTAAACCTGGGGAAAATCAGCATGCAGGTAAAGGCAAAATCCCAAGGCTTTCCCCTGGAGGAGGAGAAGCTGTTTAGAGCAGCGTGTAAATTCATGGCAAGAAGCAATAAAGGTGAGTTTTATACATTCCCATTATTGCCAGTACGTCTTTGCAATAATGTTTATTGACATGTTTGAGTGGAGCACAAGCTGCACTTTGGCTCAACTGCCTGTGAAAATGGGACATTTGTCAAGAAACAAACCTCACAGATCTGAGCAGCTCCTCTCTTCCCAGGTATGAGTTGGGGAATACTGGAAAAAGTGTGGAGCAGGAGGGAAAAGGCATCCACTGAGATGCCCAGGGTGCCTTGGCTAGCAATCCCTGAAGTGCAGAGAGGGAGGGGGGAAAGCTGAGCAGGTTAATGGGGAGCATCTTACTTCGCATTGACACTCCTGCACAGCCTGAGAGTGCACATCAATTACAGAATCCCTATGAGGCACAATAAAATTAACCTTGCATGGTCAGAGAGATATACTAAAAATATGTCTTGTTGAAGGCACTTGGCATGGCTTTAGCCAAGATAGCCTAGAAGAACTTGGCCATGGCTTACTTCCCTTGACACGAAGAAATGTCCTTGCTCCTCCCTTCCACCAGGCCCTATTCTGGGAGGTGAGGAGCCTCTCCTAACTCCTTTGAATTTTAAAGATCCCTGAAGACATGCAGGACATTTAAAATTCATTAAATGCAAAAGACATTCTTCTTCAGGAGTTACTGTGTCAGAACTGAATGCCCCAGCTTTTGACAAGGCTTGGACTGGGCTCTTCCTTTGGTCTGCTAGAGACAAAGAAATGACATCAAGTCATGCCATGCCAAAACTTTTGGATTTGAATCCCTGTGCTGAGCTTTAAGCAGCCAACCCTTCCAAGCTTATCACGCTCTGTGGTTCTGCTTCAGGCATGCTTCACCTCTCATTACCCTTGCCACACTAAAAACTCATGGCATGGGACTACCTCTGCTTCCATAAAAAGCAAGGCTATCACACAGTTCATCATGTCTTTTAGTCCCTGTTCTGTAGCTAGGGCTCTCCCATGCTGTCCCAGCACCAGCTCTGCCAGCACTGCCTGCTCCTGAGTAGCCGCTATTCCAGTCAGACATCCTCTCCACATGTGGCACTCATTACAGGACAAACTAGCCCTAGCCTTGTGGACCCCTCCCCAGCATCCTGCAATGTCACTTTTCATTAAGCTTCCTAAACCTTTCAAGTGACAATTCTCTCTGCATTCATTGCTGCACCAGCCCAGAGAATAGGAATGGCCTCTGGTTAACATCACATCACTGCTGGGGCTTTGTTATTGTGCATGTTGATCAGAAATTACCTGGCTTAGAGAAAGTAATTTAGGGCTAAATGATTGCCCGTTCAGGAGCAGCTAGTTGCAGCCATAGCTGCCAGGTATTAATCTATTTGTCAATCCTTTCAGAACTTCTGCACTGATGAGCACATCAGCAGCTCCCAGCTTTAGCAAGTGAAGCCCCCTCTCCTTGGAGGGCTGAGAAGAGGGCAAAGAACTTCTATCCACACCTTTTCATCTGCATTTGCAAGGTGCTCTCCAAGCAAGGAAGGACCAACTGGGAGGGATTAGTGAGGGCCAGGGTTCCAGCTTTGACCTTCAAAGGGGCTTTTGAACAGAGCTCAAAAGCAGGAAGAGCATAGATTTAAGTCTCCAAAGTGCCTGGGAGTGTATGGATGAAACACAGAGTGGGAACATGCCAGCTCATACAAAAAAATTTTTTTTTTTTACTGTTATCAGCTTTCCCTGAACTTTCAACAGGAGCATTCCAACAGTGAAGATTTGGGACATAAAAGCGCCAAAAATTAAGTGAGTAGTTGGACTCCTCACCCAGGATATGCAGCTCACAAGGTCTTAATTCCTCTTCAGCAACAGAAGTTTGAAGCTCAAACCTCCTACCTTTTCTGAGCACTGCCACCTCTCTTTGGTACAATAACTAACTACTTACAAAGAGTAGCAGGTTTATGCCTCTTTTCTGCCCGTCACTGATTCTCCCTGAGACACAGGAACCCAGACAAAAACAACAGCAGCTTTCCAACACTATGAAGAATAAGGTAACCCACAGTTTGTTTTGGCCATGGCATAAAATCAGAGGAATTCATCCAAGTCTTCTTGTTCGCAGAATCCACAAGGTTTAAACAAGGATTAGCACACACAGCTCACAGGACAAATTGCACCTTTCCAGCTAAGAGAGGAGCTCCCAGAAACCTTCAGGGTGAGTTTGAACTCTATATGGTTGAAATAGTATATTGCTATAGGGCATTAGAAAAACTCCTGACTTTAAATGATTGCCCTGTAGAGAACCTTAAAGAGCACACAGCTATCCAAGCCATTACCAGAGTCCTGACAATGAACCACACTCACACCAGTGGCCTTGGTGCCAGCTCCTTTTCAAAAATCAGAATAAATTGACAGTTCTACCTGATGCCCTGTAGTTAGGGTTCCTGCAGAAAAATGCTTCTCATTTCCCTTTGGTTGGGACAAAAGGTTTGCACCTTCCCTTTCCCTTCACTCTCTTTTGGGCTTTTGTTGAACTGTTCAAGTTTGGAGGCTCAAGCAGTGAGCCAGTGAACATCATGAACTGCCTTACCAAGCCCTGCAGCTAACAACATGCACAGATACACAAAGCAGCTGGGACCCTTCCACCAAACCTCTCCTCTTTCCACCTACCCTGCTTCCCTCCCTGCTCCACTTGGCTTTTCTTCTTTTCCATAAACTAGGGAGAGCTGATAGTAGAAAACAATTCCCTCCCTCTCCAACTTGGCTTCCAACTCCCCTCTTCCTTGTGAACAAACCTCAGGCACAGCCTGGATACAGCAGCCTGAGGAGGAGCAGATCTGCTTGGCCACTTGCAGCTAGGACTTCCTTCCCTTACCACTCAAACGAGGGAGGAGAAGCAACGAGGTGGGAGCATCCTCAACCACGGCACCTCAGGCATCCTTGCCTGCAGCTGGCCAGGAGCTCAGGCAGATTCCCACGCCTCAGGAATGCCACTGAGAGCCATTCCCCCTGCCTTGGAACGGGCAGGTTTACAAGGCTCTAATTCCCAGCTACAAGGGCTGCTCTCGGTGCCAAGGAAGCAGTGGCGCGTGCTGTCATTCACGCGGCTGGGAGGCTGCTCCTGCCAGCGGCTGCGGCTAGCGGACCAGCTGCTCGGGGCTGGCAGCAGATGGCAGGATGGCACACCTGACAGGGAGCAGACCTTCCAAGGACAAAGGGGGAGGAAGAGTTTGCACACAGGATGGCCATTCCCAATTCTCAGCCGTGGAAAGGTAGAGTAAGAGCACCCAACCCTACCTGCCTGCTCCTTTTCTCCTCACCAAGTGACAAGAACTGATTTTCACACCAGGGTAAACCTGGACAGGTGTCAGTGATACCTCTAAATTTGTACCATTCTCCTGCCCTTTATTTGAGCTAATCACCAAACACATCCAGCTACACTGGAACAGGCTGCCCAGGGTGGTTGGGGAGTCTCCTTCTCTGGAGACATTCAAAACCTGCCTGGATGCATTCTTGTGTGACCTCATCCAGGGAGGTTGGACTAGATGATCTTTTTAGGTCCCTTCCAACCCCTAACCTTCTATGATTCTAATTATCAAGCAAAATTCCACTTCAGCCTTTCCCAGGAGGATGTAAAAGATGCTTTCTCTGGGAGGACTCAGCAGTGCTGGGAAAAGGTGAGAGCTGTGACCAAGGGTGAGTGCATTTCTTCTCCAGCCTTAGCCCATCCCAACCCAAAAAGGTAACTGGTAATGGGATTATTTCCAGTTCCTCATCTTCCCAGCTCTCCCAGATGAAGTTACCAAAAGGAATGGATACAGGAGAACATCCCAGAGAGCAAGGGATCTCAAGCAGTGATTAGGTAGCACATAATTCCTCCTGAAGAACTGCTGTGAGCGCACATACATTTAAATATTTGAAAAGCATCTTTTCCAATGAATATCAAAATGACTTACAACGCAAGGCAGAGCAAAATGCCCTCACTTCTCCCTATCTCCCTGTTCTCATTACAGAGATAAATCCCCCAGTGTGTCTCAGCTGCAGAGGGAGACTGAAGAATATATCTCTATATAAAAACATATGTGTGTGTGCGTCTGCATGTGTACCTATGTATCAAGTATACAACACTAATAATCTCAACAGTTTTAAGAGGAGCTTGCTGCAGAATACAGCCAGTCTGGGAGACAAGAAACTCTAGGTAATAGTTGAAGCCTTTTCCCATCAGTAGAGTGGGGAAAAAGATGCTGGGTAGCAAATGCATGGGCTTATATTGAGTACCAGAAAGCTAGAAGGAAGGAGCAGGAAGGGATGGTCACCCCTGTATTAAGAAACATCTAGATACTCTCCTTAGGGACATGGTTTTAGTGGTATGTTAGCGATAGGGATGGTTGGACTTGATGATCTTAAAGGTCTCTTCCAACCTTCATAATTCTGTGACCTGTGCAGCAAGAGGGTTTGCAGGCCAGCAGCCACAGACAGCCAGCACTGGCAATACCAAGCATGCAAGCAATGTAAGTACAGGTGCTGCACCTATCCTAACGTCAGTTATAGACTGGTTCCCTTTCCATTGCATTCTTGCTTTATAATGAGAACTGAAATGAACCATGACTTCAGAAAGTCAGCCTTTTGTTTCTTTCCTGTCAAACTCTCCCCCTCCCTAGCTAGCCTAGAACTCAATCAGGAGCCTTGGCAGCATTGCTGCTGCTGCAACCACGCTGCTCTGCACATCACAGGGGATGCTCTGACTCACAGGGAGCAATTCACACTCATACAGATTGAGATGGAGAGATGTTGCTCTTTTAATTAGAGGGCTTCACCTCTATTCTCAAGCCTGCTCATACCTGAAAGCATATGCAATTGCACAACTATGTCTCAATGTACTTTTCTTCCCCTTTTTCTGATTCCTATTCAACTCACGAGCAGTTTATCTGAACACACTTTGTGCCTCAATCTCTCCATTCCTGAGTGGTTTTCTCTGTGTAAATATAGCCTGTGACAAGTTCTGAGCTGTGTGCCATCACTGTGGGCCTGGGAGCATTGCTCTACATGTCACAGCCCCCGGGTACAAAGCAATGGCCTGCAAAGCTGTTAACACAGGAGCAACACACAAGGCTGAAGACTCTTGTCAGTGCTCCATAAATATTCCCAACCCTGACTCACACCCAACATCATTAATCGGTGTCTAGAAAAAAGAGAAAGGATTCCCAAATAATAGGAAAAGTTCCTTCTCCCCCTTCTTTTTGTCACATGAGCCTTCAAGGGTGGTCACAAGCTGTATTTTCAAGCCTTTTTCTGCCACCCAAAACCATGAAAGGTTGAGAATGATTTACTTCCAGAACCAGAGGCATTTGGTAAAGCACAAATTATCACTGAGACACATGACAAAAACTTCCAGAATTGGTAGTGCTGTGATTGCCTTCAGCATAGGAACCAAGAAAAAGACATAGACCTGTGAAATGGCTTCTATGAAGTGTCACAGCACATCAGGAGGACAGTGAGAAACCCAGCATAAGCCTCCTGACCTACAAACATACTCCCAGGAGCCAATGATCACTTCTCTGGGGTATTTTGAACTGAAACACACACTGGATGGCAGGATTTGAGAGTTGTGCTTGCCACATAGACACAGGAAAAGCAGAGTCTTCTACTCCCACAGATACACAGCTCCATTTACACAGCTGGACATACATTTCCATACATGTACTCAGTGACAAGGTGCATTGTTAGTGCAGTTATAAGGCTCCTACATGCGCAGGATACTAGAGCCTGGTAGATGTGCCCTGGCTAACTAACCAGAGACCTTTGCTCTGGTTGTGTCTCTTACTGTTTGAGCTCTGTAAAGAGTGTCAGATGCATCCATTTCTCCTCAGCTTTGACTCCTGGTTATAACACAGACTTAGGTGTTGAATAACTGATCAGCCAGCTGTGGTGTTACTTTAAATGTAAGCTTGTGTATTGGTTCTGGGAACAAGCCTAAGAGATGCAGTTGAAAGGAACACAGTCACTCTTGAGTGCAGGATCTGCATAAATCACTGTCCAATATATTCATTCCTATTGACAGATTAATTCCTTGCTCAGGTTTTGCTTAAAAGTGTACCACTGAATACTAATCACAGTCCCCAGAGTTGCAGTAATGTCACTCAAGGCAGGGTGAAAGATGCAGACAGGAATGATCTATGACCACCTTGATGGGGGAAGCTCTCAGCTGCTCTGGCTCTGCAGGCTGGCAGCAGTGGATGGAAGGAGCCACCTCCTCACAGAATCACTAAGGTTGGAAGAGACCTCTAAGGTCATCAAGTCCAACCATCTACCTCTCATTACCTTGCAAGTGGATGGGATTACCTGAGCTTTCAACTTTGGCAGGAGGCAGCACTGTAAGGAACAACACTGCAGAGACAGATCAGGAAGACAACCTCTCACAGTCTGCCAGAGTAAAGTTGGAAATAACAAGATAAATCCTCATCTCCTCATAAACCTAGAAGCACATGCACCACAGCAAGGGCACTGGCCTGAGAGGCAGCAGAGCAGGGAATCTGTCATGTTTCCCAGCCCCAGCTGATTCCTTGGGTGCATTTTATTATCTGCACCAGAAACTATATATATATATATATATATATGAATACAAAGATATTTTCACTTAATCAAGTCTACCAGCCAAGATGTCAGGCACAGAGAAACCACTTGTCACTCCAATGCTTCCCAGCATGGGCTTGCTGCACCAAGGAAAGGAGGGCAAAGGGATTACAGAATTAAGTGATAGTGCTACAGCAGCTAGAGAGTGGCCAAGATTTACCTGTCACTGGGAAGAAAACTCCATTTCATTTGGTGATTTACTCAGAATGAAAGTTAAAGTGGTGGGGCCTGGCCAAGTCCTGTGATCTAGAAGCAGGCAACATCAAACCATAAGCCTGTGACAGCCCTTAGCTGACAACTTTACCTTTCTATGGGCAAGGCAAGAGCAGCTGCACAGCAATCCCATGGTTCAGGCTTAGGTACAGGCTCCTAGCACAGCTTAACAGGTGGCTGGAGGAGCAGAAGCTGTGTTTTCTGGGAGCCAGGATAATGGCATTAGCCTTACAGGTCTGGAAAGGTGGTTTGCCACCTCCAAGGCATTTGCAAGTCTGAAGGGAAATAGTTGTTGAAGCTGTGAGATGCCCTTTTGATGACAACACCAGGACCAGGCTGGCAAGGACCTGCACAGAGCAGAGCAAAAGAACCAGCTAAGCACAACTCCTCTACCCTTTCATGCAGGCTGCTTGCACCAGGCTGTTTCCAGCAAGGCTCAGAGTCCATAGTGCTGTGTCTGCCCTTGTTGATGACAATGACCCCAAAGGCAAAATCTGCTCCTGCTCATACACTTTCTTTAGTGAAAATACTCTTTCTGCTCCCCCTCTTCTCCTCCCCCTAAAAATGTCTTGGTCTCTATCACTCCTAACTCTCTTTTTTGCTTGCTCATGGAGAGATATGACTCAGAGCCCTTGGGATACAGCTCTCAAAAATAACTTTTTGCTTCTTCTGTTTTTTTTGGAGCACACTTCCATCCTATTTCACCCAGCAGATTTCCTGTCTTCCCCTAAAATCCCATCTGTCTCCTTCTGTGTCTGCTTCTCTTTCTTCTCCAAACCATCTTCTCTGGCTGTACACAGGCTGAAATGGTCTAACCAAAACGAATTCTCATCAGATCTTTGCAAAAGAGTTTGAGTCAGATTTCTCCCCACAGTTTGGGTCATGGTGCCTTCCCCTGTCACTCTACCATGCCACTAGAACTGAGAGCTCAGAAGGGCAACTCATGAGCTCCTGCCACCAATCACAAAGCAGCAACTTCACAGGCATCAAGGGGAGCACCTGGGTGAAAATCAGGAGTCTGCAGATGGTTGGCTTGTTTTTCTCTAGCTGGCTGAATCAAACTCCAGATCTGGGCATCTTTCAACTTGGAGAAAAATCTAGTTTACCTGACTCTTATTTTAGGTTGTAAAAAGTGTAAAGAGAGCACTTTTAGAAGTCAGGTGTACCTGAAGGCAAATGAATCTGAATCAATGCAACATGAACCACTCTCAGGCTCTATCAGTCAGCTTTCTTCCTATTGACTGTGTCCTGGCATAAACTCCTCTGCACCTTAATGCCAGGGAGGCCTTTCCTCTGCACTGTTTCAGTACTGAGAGTATGTTGCCTTCCAGCTTGGTGCAATGATCCCAGTCCTGCACAGCTCAGACTCCTCAAGCTTCTGCTTGTTGTCCATATTACTAACGGACCTTAGGGTGACAAACATTGCTTTGGTCCATAGAGGTGCTGGCTAGTTCTTGGCTAGAAAGATGACTGCACACATTACCCTGCAATTAAAAAGCAACACCTCTGGCTAAAGGATTGTCTGCCTCCTCCTGCTCTGCCAAAGAAACACAAGCTGCTTACACTCAGGTCCTAGCCAGTGTCACCTTTACCATGCAAGCTTCATCTTGCTCCTCATTAGGAGCTTATCCTCTGAGCAGCACCCTGCTTGCACAGGAGCCACAGACCATAAATACCACAAGAAATCTACATACTCTGCCACTAAGCAAAGGCTTCCCAGATAGTTATGATGCTCTGCTATCTCCCCATCTTTTCTCCCCTCCATGCTAACCTCTGGGCCTTCTTCTGTTTAGACCAAGTCCTTGAAATCCATCAATGCACAATTACCTTTGTTCTCTTTCTGATTCTTCAGCTTTATCCACTTGCTTTGTTCCTTCTCTTCCTCACCATCCACCTCCATCTCTGCCTGTGCTCATTCCATATATCTCACACCCCAATCCTTTCTCCTGCATCCAAGCTCTTCTAGAAGTCTTTTTCTTCCGCATTTCTCTCATTCATCCTGAATTGGATTGTCTTTGCCATTTTGAAGCAAAATTCAGACTACCCACCAATAGAAGTGAAAGGTACCTCCCTGGATATTGTTAAACCTTCCCAAACACAAGCCCCAAGGTTCAGTCAAAGCCTGAAAAGCTGGAAAGTCAAGGGAGAAAAAAAAAAGGACAAAAAGATGGCCAAATGGGGCATGTATTGTGAAAAATGGAAGGAGCAGATTATCATCTAGCAGAGAGCTTAGCTTTAGCTCCTAGGAACTGACTAGGACAAATAACTAGACAACTTTTAAGCACCTGCAAGATAACAAGGAGATGAGTAACAGGCAACATAGACTTGTCAAGGAACACCATGTCAAACCAATCTAATTTCCTTCAGTGGAAGGATAACAGGTCTTGTGGACAGCACAGAAGCACTTGAGGCATACATCCTGACCTTAGTCAACTTTCTGACATCCTCTCTCATGACATTCCTACAGGCAGGCTCAGAAATTATGGTCTAGCTGAATGCACTATGCAGTGGCTACAAAACCTGCTGGAAAAAGAGGACTCAAAGTAGTTACCAATGGGTCACTGTCCAAATGCAAGGGTACAGCAGCAGGGTTTCTGCAGGGATCTGCTCACAGTCTGGTGATATTCAATCTTTTCCTTAATGACCAGGATAAAGCGTGTTTATTGAATTCGCAGGTGACAGCAGGCTGAGCAGGAGAGCACATGGGAGACAGGGATGGAATTCAAAATGATCTCATCAGATTATGAGTTGAAGTGATAAAAAGTAGAATAAAATACTCTTTGGCTGTCTGCAAAGTACTTGGGTAGGGAGAACACTCATAGAATCATTATGGTTTAGAGTCAGCTAGATAAACATGTCAGTTTAGTGGCATGGTAGTTATAGCTATGTTGGACTTGATGAACCTAGAGGTCTCTTCCAACCTTAATGATTCTGTACACACCTGAGTATTGCTGCTCTGGTCTTTCAGCAGTGACATGAATGATATCACCTCATCAGGTTACTTATAGTTTATCTTTCACCATAACACTAACCATATACAATCCTTTCCTCAGAGGCACAGCTCACAGACCTATAAGAGTTACAAAACCCAAACCTAGCTAAAACATCAGCTCAAGGCTTAACATACATTTAGATGCTCTGCTTGGGCACATGGTTTAGTGATATGGTAGTGACAGGTATGGTTGGACCTGATGATATTAGAGGTCTCTTCTAACCTTTATGATTCTGTGACATCTGCTGCCATGCCATCACAGCATCACAGTGAGCACCCCACAGAGCATCTTTCTAACCATGCAGTGGCACAGGCTAAAACTAACCTTTTCATCTGATGAAGCAAATGCAGCCAGTCAGGGCATTGCTGGGGTTGACCTCACCCATGGAAGACGCTAAGGCAGCAGATCCCAAAATAGAGGTCTTGACTCCAACAGAAAAAAGTCTGAAATCTTGGATGAAATAGCACTGTCCCTGAAAATGGGGCAGCAAGAAGAAGTTTGGAAACTGCTGAGCTAAGGGCTTTTTGCCACCAAGAATCTGACAACTTTCCTTCTTGACAGAGAGTTGATTTGGGATGCAAATCCTGTAGCAAGGTAGTGGCCTTTGGAACTCTATATTCCTGACAAATCCAAGCTCCTGTAGCTGTGCCCTGGGTTATCAGGCAGGTCTGTGATTAGAGCTGTGCAGAAAATGCAATTTTGTCCACAGGGAAAGGATGCTGGCTGACACTTTCCAAGCCAAAGCACTCTGACTGCACATTCCCATCTTCCCCTTTGCTGCTGAGTGGTTACAATGACCTCTCCTGACTGGGGACCAACCATTCCAAGGGCCAGTCCAGGCACCAGTTCCTAGGTATTTCATCAGTGTATGTGCCATGCTTAGCTGTATAGGATCTAGGCAGCCTAGACATTGAAGGGAAATGACAGGATGAGAGTAGAACATCAGAGCATTTCTCATGACCTTTCTAATGAAGATATTCAGGTCTCAAAATATTACTAGCTGAAAAAAAAACACCACTCCTGCCTTTTCTTCTCTAACAGCTCTGTGTTAGGAATATGAATGACTCTGCACCACTGCATAAACAGTATAAATAGCAAAGGATGAGAAGAATGGCCAGGTCAGGCACATCTCACTGAGCAAGAAGTGACACCAAGAAAAATACAATGAAGGCTTGGGGTGAAGGACTACCTAGCTCAGAGTGTGGGACCCCACATATAATTCCCAGCAGGAAAATGGAAGATGCCTCATATCGCATCTCTTTGCATCAGCATGCAAAACATTTCACAGACCCACAGAATCATTAAGCCCTCTTGTAGGCCATCTTCAGATCCTGGAAGGCCACAAGAAGGTCTCCTTGAAGCCTTCTCTTCTCCAGACTGAATAATCCCAACTCTTAGACTACTACTTAAGCTACCAATTTCTTATTCCAAATGAATTTCAAAGAACTTTTCACTTAGCAGCAACACATCATTTTCTTCTGAATATGGACTCATAACCAATCCCTCTCCTCCTCCCAAATGCCTTCCTAAAATTGCTATCCTAAGGAAATCTGAAGTGCTCCAGCTGTCAAATGAATCATACATGCACTATACAGGAGCTGTGGACACAATTCCACCTCTCAGACTGTGACAAAGAGTCTGTCATAAGGAATACTTCTGGCACAGCTTATAGAAGCTGTAAGAAACACAGGGAACATCCACCAGCCATACAAGGAAAGAGATGCCTGAGAAAGGGAATTCATTTCCCTGTTGAGGAGGATATGGCCAGTGAAAGGAATCAGACAAACACACGGGGCTGATACATGTTAGAAGATAACACAAATGTTACTAAGTTGTTGGTTTTTTTGCACAAGCTTCTAAAAGTAATACAGCCAGGTCCTGTGAAAATGCTGAAGGAACATGACAAAGCCATGTATGAGCCCAGGCAAAGCCAGCTATGAAACAGAAGAGATCCCAAACTCAGTTTGGATGATCCATATAGAAGGAGAACACAGAGAAACAATACCACTTTTGCTCTAGAAGATTAACTCTGCAAGATCAGGTCTGGTTTGAGTCCAAAGTGCCCCAAAATCCCCACCAGTGACATCTAAAACTACCAGAGAGAGATGTGACATATGGTGGCATTGTTTTAGTAACTTCCCATTTGGCAATAGGGAAGCCAAAACTTCTACTTGCCTAGAACAAACCACACTGGAAAACAGATTAGTTTTCCAGGCTACCTCTGTTTGAGCTGACAAGTACTTTAAACCATGAGCATCCTAAAACTGAACTTAAACTACAATCCCAAAGTGTTCCAAGTTTTGGAATGCTAAAATATGTTGGAACCTTAAAAGAGTTTGGAAATGCTTTAACATTTTGATGCATAGAGAAGCTTTCATCAGAAGATGCTAATACAAGGAACTAGAAGTGACTATTACATGACCCAGTAGGGGACTGCCAGGCTCCTCTTCCAAATCTTCATCATTATTAGCCTCTAGGCCTGGGCTGTCAGAAGATATCAGAAACTTAAATCTCTCACTGTCTTATAACTAAATATTCCTAGGATACTTAATATACATTTAGAGAAGAAGTGCCTTAATTTGGCAGGCAGATCTGACCTTCTTCTGCACATGTATGAGTCTTGGAAGCAGACCATGAGTTTGCAGTTGATATTTTGGATCCTGTCTGCAAGGAGGAAAATGGACTCCTGAGATCTCTTCCAACCTTTCATTTTTTTCCTGCTCTAATATTGGATTGATTCCCAGGCAAATGAATTACGGGATGCAAGGCAGGTTAGACACTCCAGGGTACCTAATGAATGGAGGGTTTGTTATTATTTATATATATAAAGATGTGTGCTGCTGGCTCTGCAATTAGCTCAGGGGTTGAACTTTCAGGCATGGGTGAACCAGAGGGAAGAGAAAAAGAGAGCAAGCAAGGTTTGTGCCTACACTCATCAATCCTTTCCAGGTAAGATGAATGTAAGATATCTCCTCTTGTTTTGCCCTTAACTGAGTTTTCACCGCCCACAGTCCTAAGGTTATTTGGGGAATTACTCCTACCCTGCTGTAGAAGAAGCAGCCTTACAATTGTGATTTGCAGTGTGAGAAGGTTAGGAAGTATTGATGGGCAAAGAAAGCCAAGAGCCTGCAGTGCAAGTTCTTCTCTTGGTCCATACACACACACACCTGAAACACTTCCACAATAGCTCAGTGGACACACATCTCTAAAAATCTCCTCAAGGAGTGGTTGAGTAGGTCTGCCAAGTGTCCTCGCACTCTGGCAAAGCCCAGATCCTGGCTCAAACTCTGCTTTTGAGGCATAATCCTAGAAATACTCATGCACCAAAGAAAACAAAGTGGTTCCACAAGAGCTGAGAAGGGTCCAGGGAAGTCACATACGAGTGCTGCTAAAATAGAAGCAGCTGCTGCTTAGTGTGGGCAATTTCCCTTTATTTTCCCACTGGGAAACCTCCTCTAAAGGCAACATTCACCATGGGTGTGAGAAAAAGGCTGTGAGTTGGTATTCCTCAACCTCCCTCCAGCCTGGTGCTTCCTAAAGGGCACAAACCCAGGCATGTATCAGCTTCATGTTCAGGGTCTCAGAGTCTCAGGAGGAGAATAAACTACAAATAAAAAGGGGCAACGAGGTAGTTGACAGGTGGAAAGGCTGTACCAGAGACTTGCAGGTATAGCACAGGAAAAGAAGAGGATGATTGGAGCCTTGGTGCAAAGGAATGGCTTAGGGAAAACTGATGGAGTGGCAGAACAAGGGAAACAGGAGAAATCACTGAAAGGGTTGTTAAGTCCTGGAATAGGCTGCCCAGGGAAGTGGTGGAGTCACCATCCCTGGAGGGGTTTAAGAAACATATAGATCCTCTACTCAGGGCCATGGTTTAGTGGTATGGGAGTGCTAGGTATGGTTGGACTTGATAATCTTAGAGATCTCTTGAACCTTCATGATTCTGTGTGAAGCAGCACCATTCCCACACAGCTAACAGCATGTTCAAGCTGCTGGGATGGCTCCTGCTCTGTCCTAGTCTCCATGCAGGCAGAAGCATGCCTCTTGATGCTGCAATTCCAGTTTCTCCTCCCTTTCCTTAACGGGATAAAGGCAGAGCTAGGAAGAAGCACATAAGGCAAGGAGAGCTGCGGCTTTGTCTAGACTTCCTTGCGTTTTAAGGCACGTTAATCACTCCCCAATTAGCAGGAGCTCGCGAACACATTAGTAAACAGCAGTCTAGGCGCTCCACAAACATTTGTTCTAAGGCACAGATGTAAAAGAGTTAAGAAGGCAATTAGGTGTCCTCTTATGACTTTCCTTACTTGCACTGCCTTCTCACCCTTTGCTGGAGCACAGAACGAGTTGCTCTGTACATGCAGGATGCTTTTCTTCCCCTCCAAAAGCACTACAAAGCTACACCTTAAGGCTATCACATGCAAATCCCTGATAAGGTGCTATTAGCTCCCAGGCAACTCTCAGAGTACTCTAAGGTTTTATAGCAGCAGCTGTTCAATGCACACCCAGTGTCCACCAAGTATGTGTAAAAGCCTTCCAAGTTTCTCCATTTTGATTTCTCTTTAAAACATCATTAGGCAGCAGATTTGTTGGTGTTCTTTACACAGACAGACAGACCCCTCACCCCCTTTTGTTACAGCCTACAAGAGGGCTGGGGAAGGACTGTTAGGATGTCAGGTAGTGCTAGGACTAGGGGAAATGGATCCAAGCTTGAGGAGGGGAGATTTAGGTTGGCTGTTAGGCAGAAGTTGTTCCCCAAGAGGGTGGGGAGACCCTGGCCCAGGTTGCCCGGAGAGGTGGTGGCAGCCCCAGCCCTGGCAGTGTTGCAGACCAGGCTGGCTGGGGCTGGGAGCAAGCTGCTCTAGTGCCAGGTGTCCCTGCCCACGGCTAGAGGAGCTTTCAGGTCCCTTCCAACCCTGATAATTCTCTGATTCTATAACAGAAACTTTCATCATGACATTCCTTTAGCACACCTGGTGACATCTTCCCCTCTGGTTTTCTTTCAGAGGTGCCTGATCAATCTTCACATATGATGGTTATGTGTATCATCTATCAACAAGATTCTTCAGAGCTGGAGAAGAATTGCCATCTCTGAGCTCTTGCACCATCCCACCAGCAAAAAAAAAAAAAAAAAGCAAGCTAGGGTTTTCCAAATCTAGCATCATCCCCAGTTCCCCACACTCTGCAAGCTCACAGAAATCTGTAGCTTGTATCCAAAGCAGAATGAGAACTGGCATCATGATGTGAAACATCCATTTGTGCAAGGTTCTTGGGATACAAGGTAATAGATTTTTCTTCTCAGCACAGGTCAAAATAGAGAACACAGCCTCAAAATGAGCCCCTCTCTATTCTTCCTCCACAGGGTTGGAAAGCCAAAGGCAATCAGGTTGCTAAAGCCTCGCCATAGATCACAGAATCATCAAGGTTGGAAGAGACCTCTAAGATCATCAAGTCCAACACACTTATCACTGCCATACCACTAACCCATGTCCTCAAGTAAACATCTAAATGTTTCTTCAACCCCTCCAGGGATGATGACTCCACCACCTCCCTGGGCAGCATGGGCCAAGACTTAACAACCCTTTAAGTGGAGAAACTTCTCTTTATATCTAATCTAAACCTTTCCTGGTGCCATTTCCTCTTGTCCTCTCACTATTAACCCTGGAGTAGAGACCTACCCCCATCTCACTCCAATCTCATTTCAGGGAGTTGTTGAGAGCAACAAGGTCTTCCCTGAGCCTCCTCTTCTCCAACCATGTCCCAGGTTGTGTCTCCTTTAAGGCTGAGAGCAACCACCACCTCTTTTTACAAGCATGTCATTTGCCATGCTTTGGAACACCCAAAGCTCATCCTAGGAAAGTGTTTCCCTAACAAGTCAGCTCTCATCTGAATTCAAAATGACACTGAATTTGGAGCTGAGCCTCACAGCACAAACAAATCTCAACATTATTCACAGAAATTTTATAACATCTTCCTTCTGGGTGGGAAAGAGAAAAAATTTTAATATTCCTATCATCCAATGTTTCAGTTTTATTTCTCTGAAATGCCCTCAACTGCTTAATTTCAAGCTGGTTTAGTGCTAAGATGTATTTTCCTTTTGTCTTATGAAAGCCAGAGGAAAGCTCAACGCCTCTGTTCTTTGCTACAGGCTCTACCATGTGCATCACATCTCCCATTATTTAACTCTGCTTTGGCAGAACACAGCCTCCATAAATGTACCAGTTTGCTCTTTTCTCCAAGCTGATCTTGTCTAGAAAAGGAGGCAAAAATGACAACTTCCCTAACAGAGGAAAAGAAAATAAGCTTCATGGGTTTTGGAACTAATTAGAAAATAAAGGTTCAAGCCTACTAAAAATGACTATGCTTTAGATTGGGTCAAAATTGACTCCAAATCACAAAACCACAGAATCATTCAGGTTGGAAGAGACCTCTAAGATGATCAAGTCCAACATACCTATTACTACCATACCACTTGGTTTAGAGCATCTAAATGTTTCTTAACCACCTCCAGGGATGGTTACTCCACCACCTCCCCTGGGCAGCCTGGGCCAAGACTGAACAACCCTTTCAGTAAAGAAATTCATCCTGACATCCAATCTAAACCTCCTCTGCTGCAACTTGAAGCCATTTCCTCTCACTGTTAACCCTGGAGAAGAGACCTACCCCCATCTCACTCCAACCTCCCTCTGCTTTCATTTTATTACTAACAGAAAAGGGAGGAAAAAATGTTGAGATATTTTTTGCACTAAAAGAAAATCCAGATGTACTTTAATTTTGCTATCTCTGGGTGACTGACAAAGCAGCAGATCAGGGATTCAAGTGAAGGATCTTTAGCCCAGATACACTCTGCTGCACACACCAGTTTCAGCAGTCAGAAATCACTTAATTCATTTGCAGTTCTTTAGCATTGAGGGAGGATGTCAGTCACAGAATTGTCAGGGTTAGTAGGACCTTAAAGATCATGTATATCCAAACCCCCTGCCATGGGCAGGGACATCTGCCACTAGAGCAGCTTGCTCCCAGCCCCAGCCAGCCTGGCCTGCCTGGTGCTCCAGCCTCTGAGCATCCTCATGGCCCTTCTCTGGACACAGAGCACCTCAACAGGCCAGGCTTCTGCTTGCCACCCAGCAGTAAGCTGTAGATGTTTTAGCCACCCCTTCCATGGCATGCTGCTGCTGAGGGTGCTGGGCAGTGCCAGTCATGATGGGACTCTGCTATGCATGAGCATTTAAAGGAATCAAAGTCTGCTCTCAAAAAGAAAGAACAAAAAAGGGGGGAAAAAGGAAGAATAAAAAAAAAAGGAAAAAAGGAAGGAAAAAAAAAAGCAATTTGAACCTCATGGCAACTGTCAGAAATGATCTCAAGTGGAAAAACATTGCACTGATAGCATACCTTGGTTTTACCACAAGATAAACTTGGTGATGTCAGCCCCAGGCTCAGCTAACTTGGATTGACCTGACCTAGATTACTTGAAAGTAAAAAACAAACCTAACCCTCTGTAAAACAATCTGATTTTTCTGGGTTGTTGTTTTATTTTTTTTTTGCCTGTTAACCACATTACTCAAAAGGAAAAAAAAAAAAGACAACTTAAAAAGCACTGAAGCCATTTCACAAAGGCAACAAAATTCCCTTCGGATGATAACAAGCAACTTCTTTACCACATCAAATTAAAGTCTGTAACTAAGAAGTCAGCCACCACCCCTGCATCATTGTAATGCTACAGAGCAATATATTGCCTGAATTAAACCCCCAAACACCAGGATCTACTCTGTTAGTTTCTCTGCCAGATCACCAGGATGCATGAGAGTTCCTTGGGCAGCGTGCAGGTGACTAATTTAGTCTGGAGAAGAGAAGGCTCCAAGGAGATCTTCTTGTGGCCTTCTAGGATCTGCAGGGGCTACAAGAGAACTGGGGAAGGACTTGTTAGGATGTCAGGCAGTGCTAGGACTAGGGGAAATGGATACAAGCTTGAGAAGGGGAGATTTAGGTTAGATGTTAGGCAGAAGTTGTTCCCCAGGCCGGTAGGGAGACACTGTGCCAGGTTGGCCAGAGAGGTGGTGGCAGCCCCAGCCCTGGCAGTGTTGCAGGCCAGGCTGGTTGGGGCTGGGAGCAAGCTGCTCTAGTCCCAGGTGTCCCTGCCCAGGGTAGGGGGGTTTGGGCTAGATGACTTTATAAGGTCCCTTCCAACCCTGACAATTCTGTGACATATACTGAGTCCACATCCATGGAGGGCCATGATGCTGTACTCAGTGTGGAGGCATGTTTGGAGGCAGGAAATATTCCACCTAGTGAATACAGAGGTGACACTGCAGTCTGTGTGCACCCTGAGACTCGCTGCCCTTGACCCGGGCATGGTCTCCTGTGTAGGAGACTGAACGTTGCTTTGGGGAATGAGGAGCAGCTCTTCCATTTACATACATTAATCCATAGGAGTTATCATTTGCTAGACTTGTTTGCATAATGAGGAACTCTCAAGAGGGATTTCTTAGAGAAGTGTTGCCCTTAATGTGCAGTGTTACCGTGGCATTTCTGTTCTGCATCCATCCCCTGCTCTGCTCCCACGTACACTCACTCATTGAAAGCAGTTAAGTCCTCACAAGAGCCTCTTGGTGCAGCCCTGTTGGAAAGAGCTCATGTGCCATGTTCTCAGAGGTCTATCAGACCCCCTACTCACTCAGCCCAAGGGGTTATGCTACACTATTGACTTACTGCCTCCCTAAGCAGGCACTGGAATAGGCAGGACTTTTGCTTGGCTAATTTGTTATCACCAGATGGGTGCAGAAGGGGATTGGGCCACATAGGGCTGAAAGGGATTGGAATTAAGTAAAAAGATTAAACAAGATGCAAAACTCCTGGCTTTCTAAATGAGATGACCTTCACCCTCCTGCAGAAGCACAGGGAATGAAAGCAAAAAAGAGAAAGCAAAAAGGTACCAAAATGAACAGCCAGCATTTCTGAACCACTGCTGGTGTCCCCTTCAACCTGAGCAGTGGCAGCAGAGGAGCTGCTGTGCTACCGGCAATTTCCAGTGGGGACTGATGGACCTCTGTTCTCCCCTCTTTCCACAGAGATAGACTCATCAGTGTCAAAAGAGCCCAAAAAATGACCCGGGAAGCTACCCCCTCCTCCTTCTCCCTTGCCACCACCTCTTCCACTAACTCAGATGTATTATTGGGGTTGGAAGTGCCAGCAAGGCTCTCCTCTCCCCTGAGGAGTGACAGCACGAGGGAAGGGATCCCCCACCAGCCAGTCTCCTCAGCGTCCCCATTTGTTTTCCTTTTGCTACCAGACACTTCTATTTAAGCTGCTTGGAAGGATGTCTCAGTAACAACCCCAGTGGGCTCAAGCAGACAGAGGCTGACAACAAGCCTGTCTCTCTCCTTTCTCCTGAACATCACCCTCATGTCAAAACATCCAGTCATGCTGTGAGGGAGATGGGGAGAGGCAGGCATGCCCAGCAACTTCTCTTCCCATCTTCCTCCTCCCCCTGTACCATCTCAGACACTGATGGAAGCAGAGCTGTTTGTGAATCACATGTGCCACCCTTCAGACCAGCTCAGTAGCTATGGTGCTAAACCAACATCAGCAAGGTGTAAAGGGATGGCCTACACCCCTCCCATGGTTTAGACTGCAGAGCAAAGCAGTTTACAGTAATGTACAGTTTCCCATTGCTGCAGAGCCTTTGGGTGCTGCATGGTTCCAGCGCAGGGTCCATCCTGCATGCTCAAGAGAAGCCAAATCTCTGCATAGAAGTTGTGTATCCATCCTCCAAAGAGCAAATGCTAACAGGGTGTAGGCAGCTGAAGGTACCTCCATGCCACACACTGCCTGAACTGATTAGCTCAGATAGCATCCCTGATACTGCATTGCACCCACGCTAAGTGCACCAGAGCTGGCCTTCATGATGGCCACTAAAAGATAGTCTAAAGCCAACCTTCAGATATCCCAGCCAAAGGCTAGAGATGCAAATAAACACAGCCCTTCTGTACTATTACACTGCAAAGGAAAAGAAGGACTGTCATTTGTAAGGATGTTACATCATGGTAGGAGTGGGAAGTATCCCCTGTGGGGACTGGGAACTCATGATCCCTATACACGAGATCCATATTTTACTCTCAGCTCTATGGATCTGAGTGCTTCACGTATCTGAGTATTCATGTTCTGAGTACTTTCCCTTGCATGAAACTGTGGATGGGGATTGTCTTTGCAACCCTTTCTGCTGTCCTTGAGCACAACACAGCACACAAGTGCTTGTTACTCTCATTAGTGTCACACTGATGGCCTGGGTGCAGTTGACACAGCTGAGTACAGTCAGGCTGCATGGGGTCCATGGTTTCCTACATCAGGGTCTGTGCCTGCCTGTGCTCCCCTAGTGCAGCCTGGGCACAGCTGTCTGCAGCTGTCACATCATGTCTGGAGGAGACTGCATCTTCCATCACATTCCCTTACATGCTCAGCAGTACATATGCACATTCTGGGTGTGGATGACTGTAAGTGGGATGCATATTTTGAGCTGACTATCTCTGTGTAGGCACACACATGAGGAATTGGGTTAGGAGAATCTCTTTCCCTTCTCATGTTACCCAAAGTCACCTTTGCAGGTTGTTCTGCAAGCCCCAATTGCAACATTTGCTTCTCTTTCTGCTTTACTGAGGGAGAAGAGCATCCACACCACGAAATGGAAGAAGTCATTAGCTTAAGTCTCCAAGGGGGAACCCTTGAACAGCTCAGACAAACCTGTGCCAAGAGGGAGGACACTGCAAAGGGAAAGCAAGCCAAGGATAGAGACAGCTGGATCCAGCTCCACTCCAGTTCTCTGCTGCCTTTGCTGCACTGTGCACATCATACTCAGACAAGGCCTTAATTGATAAACCCAGCTCGTGTTTATAAACTCTGCTGTCCTAATGGAAATGAAAACATTAATACAACCCAAGGATTCTTCCCTTTCCAGGTTTTAATTAAAATCAGAGGCGTTAAGAAGCAAGAGTGTCTTGGTGGAACACAAGCCTAATGAAGTATTTCCTCAACCCAGCACAAATCTCTGTGTGCAGTCCCAGCTCACTGGCACTGGGTGCCCAAAAAATCATCAACCCCTTCCCCCCTCCCCTTCCCTGGAACCAGGAGTTTGTGTCTTGAAAATTAGAAAAACAAATTATCTTCCAATTTGTTTAAAAATAAACAGAGGTGCCAAGATAGAGCTGGGAAAAAAATGATATTAAGTGGGGAAAAGAGACTCTTAACAAGCTAGCAGAGGAATAAAACATGATTTCTTCATTGACTAACTGGAGGCAGTGGTGACTACATTGCACCCACCAGCATGGGGATAAAGCAGAGGAGTGATGGGGAGGAAGGAGCAAAGTGAGAAAAGGCAGCACAGAAGGTTGGAGCAAGGGGAATTAAGGACACTGGTGAGGCAGGTGAAACTGTAAACACATGAACATTGCAAGACAAGATCACATGGAGTTGTTCTGTCTGTCTCCCACGAGACAGAAAGCAAGCAGGAGAGGAACCAGTGTGGAGTGCCTTGCATATGTAGACACAGCTGAAGGGAGCGATCTTTGGCAGGTGGAAAGCTGACTGGAGGTTGAGGCTGATGGCAGAGCACCAGCAGAAGTAGAGATTTCCCTTTACCACCTTCCTCTAGGGAAAAATGTGCCTAGTCTGTGCACTGCAGGACAGCTTTCTAGCCCACTGCCTAAGGGTGCCTGCCTTGTCACAGGAGGCACACACAAAGAAGAGAGACAGGAGGCCGTGAAAGACAAAGCCAGTATGAAAGTAGTACAAATCAGGGTAGAAATGTGAGGGTTGTAGCTGGGGAGAGGGTGAATTTGCCTCCCCAAGCCCACCTCAAGGAAGACTGCTGGCATCCCTCAAGCGGCTTAACAACAACCTTTTGTCAATCTAGTCTCACTTTAAATGCCTCCTAGTGATGCACTTTGGTCAGAGAAGTCTGAGTGTGGTTTTGGGCTTCTTTCAGGAGTTTCCACAAGCCACACTTTGGTTTGATCTTGTTCCTAAAAGGAACATAGATTCCATCACATTGCAACCAGGAGGTTGCTTGTCCCATGTTCTTTTCAATTTAGGCCAAGTCCACTTGCTTAATAGCTTTCTGTATGCTGAGATTAAAAAAAAGCAAAAGGCTTTTCTTTTTGCCTATTGTTCTTTTCCTTTAGTCCTTGTCACCTTGGGAGACAATGGAAATGCAGGAACACATTGGCCAGAAGAGTATGACTCACATGGAGGGAGCTGGAGCAATTGTGTCCTTGGCCTTACATTCTGGGATCTCTGTGTGAGGCAGAAGCAATTGAAAAGAGATGCATCCTTGTCCTCACCAAACATTGCTCCAGACCTGAATATGCTTCTGTCAATCCCTCATCTAGCCAACAAAGCACAGCTAAGCTGCAAGGACATGCCTTGCTTCAGACTCCTGTGCTTGCAGGGGCAGTGAGACAAGGAGCAGCTACAAAGACACAAGATGCCACTGTCAGGGCTTGAGGGAAATGGAAAGACTCCTGTCAATCCTCTAATTAAGTTGCAAGCCAGAGTCCTCTGTTAGGAGAGGACCAGCTTGGTGGTTAAATCCATCCACTAGGCTGCCATAACCATCACACCAATACAGTGAGGTGTGATGCCTTTAGCTAGAAGAACCATCTTGGCTCATCTGAACCCATCCAAGGCGCAAAAGCAGCCAGGGTAAGGCACTTGGGAAGTGAGGGAAACAAAAGAAGTGCTGTTTTGAAGAGGTAACCATGCTTTTTGACCCTTGTAGGCAGCTATACACATCCCTAATGAGACCAAAACCAGGGACCCCAAAGCATCCCCAAGCTTTGCAAATTGCTTATTAGTTCCTGGCCTGGTGTGGGCAACTCACAGGTTTTTTGGGGCCATTCCTTTGGTTGAGGTCTGCTCAGTTTGTATTATTTTTTCTCCTAGCAATAAAAGGAAAGCTTTAACATCACTTAAAAAAATGCAACACTGCAGAATCAAATGGAGATGACCTTGTGAATCTGGGGGTTATAAATCAGCCAATGGAAAGCAACATTGTGCAGTCCTAAGAGAAACAGGGCAAATATGAGTACTTACATATATTCTTGACTAATGGTTTCTATTTTATAGCACCTTCCTCCCTTAGAAGAACTCCAAAAGCTTTAGAGTAAATAGAAAAAAGGACGAAAAGAAAAGAAAGAAGACTTTGGATGTCTGATCCTGCATTCAGAAGCCCCACTCCCAGCTGGTTCCACCTGTTGACACCATCTGGACTGTCATCTCCCTGTGCCCACAGCAGAGGTAAAACACAAAGGAAACAAAATTCTCTGTTCATGACATCACTCCCTTGAAATAATAGAAGGACCTGATACAGACCCAGATAACTCCCAGTCTCCACTGTCTCAGTACAAATAAAATCATAGAACTGTCAGAATTGAAAGGGACCTTAAAGATCATGTATATCCAACCCCCCTGCCATGGGCAGGGACACCTGGCACTAGAGCAGCTTGCTCCCAGCCCCAGCCAGCCTGGCCTGCAACACTGCCAGGGATGGATGGGACTGCCACCACCTCTCTGGACAATCTCATGTCCTACTCCAGGGTTTTCTCTGGGATAGTGCCATCAACATCAGTATGATGAAGGACAGGCACTAAGAAAGGTCTTTGCAACTTGATCTATTCCCTTTACAAACACATTCCTACTCTGCATCTAGCTAGCAGATAAATATTCCAGCCCAGCCATTGCTGTCATACCTGAGCACCCATTGACACTGTCCTTACTCCCCTCAGGTTAGTGACAGATAAGCAGAAATGCTGTAAGACCAAGGTCAAGTTTAGAATCATAAAAAAACCTCACAGAAAATTCACTTCTTGCAGGCTGGTCCTGCAAGAGATGACAGCTAGTGACTCAGCCAAGATCATGGCTGCAAGAAAGCAGCAGTCCAGGGGATTGCCCTTCATCCCCTGAGACTTGAACACTGATCTAAAATAAACTGCTAATACTGACATCATGGCAGTTTATCTCAAGATAGTCATTGACTTAACAAGGTTAAGATCTCCCTACTAATCTGAGTGATAGATTTATTTGTTTTTAATAGCCTTAGACTCTCTCTTCTATACACACCTATAAGAGGATAACCATCCACATCTTGGCTCTTCCAGTGGTAAGAAAGAGGGGGAAAAAAGGAAACTAACAGAAAGAAGACATTTGATTTTGACAGTATCTATCCTGGCATCTCATGCCACTGCTTGAGAGAGCTAATGGAGAGTGATCACAATGCCAAAGCAACACCAGCAGACAGAAAGAGCTGTTAAGGAATCAAAATAAGTTGCAAATGCATCTAGACAAGTGATTAGGAATCTCACCTCCTACCTACCAGCAGTCAGGGGCTCTGTTCCTCCCACTGCAGGATTAGGCTAGACCTTGCCTGGGTTTGAGATGCCCAAGTGCCAAGAGAAAACTGAGCACTTCTTTGCAAGCAAAGCTCCATTTTGCTATTGCAAGCACCAAGTTTTGGCACAGGAGGACATTCTCTGATTCCCCCAACCCCTGGCCAAACTGAAAGGCCTAGAAAGGCAAACTAAAAAGCTGGCTGTGTACACATCTCTGGGGATGTGGCCATGTAAAAGGGGTAAAAAGGACAGCCCCAAACCTGAAGGCTCTAGGAATATAGGGGATTTTTTTTCTATTTTTCTATTTCACAGTTGGTTGATTTCAAGCATTCTAATGGCTGCTTCCTACCCTAGTGCCCATCTGTCTATTTTAATCAATGTTCTTGGTAGCACCTACCTGGCAAGCATTCACACAGCCAGCAGCACAACCAAATTTCACCCTAAATTAAGGGGGCTGGAACAGTGAGCTCTATGGAACTGATGCAATCAGCCTTCTCCCACAACACGGGCACTGGCAGCAGCAGGTAGACAGATGGGTAAAGCAAGCTGAGAAGATAACTTGATGGGCCTGGCGCTATCTCTCCTTCTCCTTTCTATTTTCTCTGTTAAAGTCTGGGTGAGCACAGGACAGGTTTCTGTAATACTTTGGTACCCAGTGCAGCCACAAAGGTCTTCTAGGTGGCAGCTGGCAAGCTGCAAAGGCTCATCACCTCCCTTGGAGATGCTCTGAGCTAACTGATGCACTAGAGGCACCAGGTGACAGGGAACTGCTTCTCTTTAGGACCCTTCTTTGATCTGTCTGTGGCTCTCTCAGGATCTAATCAGTGGTGATGGATGCTAACCCTTGCTCCATCCTCTGGGCATCCAACTGTGCTCCCTCTCATTTGTCACAGGGTTATCATCCATTGCCCAGCAAATCCTCCTTGCCCCCTGCAGGTGCTGAGCCAGGGAGGGGATCAGGTTCCTGAAGACCAGCTTGCGCCACAGGTAAGCTGGAGAGGATGAGCACAGGGCAGGAATGTCTTTTCCCTGGACACTGACCTGCTGTGCTCATACCCCAATTCTCTGTCTGGTCCTTCTGAACAGATCTGTTCTCTATTAATTACATTTGAACTGTGAAACACAAGCTGGGTTTGGATGAGAGGGTAAAACCTGTGTTTCACTCCAACTCCAGTACAAGCAAGTGGGATTTGCTGTCTGTTACTGCTCCTTGCCCCCTCATACAGGAGGACAGACTTGGCCTAAGACATCTCAAGGTTACCTCAATGATGCTCATCTTTATTACAAAGCCATGGGAATTCCTCTCTGTACCTTTCCTCTCTCTAGTGTCCTTTTCATCAAAAGCATGTCAAAACTGCAAGAGGAACCAATAATCTATATCAGAGATGAGCGAAGAGATGAAGTCCAAGTAGAGCACTGAAGGAAGTCACTCAGCAGGGGCTGTAGCTTCTTGGTGGGCAAGGAAAGGCTGCTTTTTGATGCAAGCCTTTGACCTCACTTCCCTGCATGGTGGAAATGTGGAGAGCGACTCATAACAGGCAATATTCCATAGCAGGTAAATATTTGTCATTCTATGAGAGCTGCCACCACTCATAATCAGCTTTCCTCTCCCTTCCCCTTCCCTCTCCACTATCCCAAGAGGTGGCATCCCTATGCGGTTGCTCCTAAAATGGTTGCAGAAGCAGCCCATGGGAATGCTGATGCTCTGTTAGTGCCTCAAGGACACGAGTGTGTGGTTAAGTCTTGGCATTTCACCCTTCATCAATACTAAAATTTAGCAAGAAATGTGTACAATGAAGGCTTATGTCTTAGGCCTTTTTCTTATTAATCCTATTACACTTGTCTTTATGAGCTCTCCAAGTTCCTTTTCCTCCCCCCGGGGCTTGGCTGCAAATGAGATTTTGCATCTCAGTGTAAAATAACCTGAACATTTCTCTATAAAATTAAATAAAAATCCTCCATTCTGGCAAGACATGCCCAGAATCCAATTTCTGAGGTCTACATCTTTCCAAGTACTTCATTGTCTTCTCAGCTTTCCTTAGCTGTTGGGAACATGGCTTTCATTCTGTCCTGATCAATATCATGAAGAAAAGTCAGGAGCAAACTTGAAACAGCTCAGATGGAACAAGAGGCAGAAAATGTGAGGCTAAGCTGCAGAAATCTGTGCTGGTTGGAAAATCTCCTCGTTATAGATGCCTCAATGTTTCTGATCTCTAAAGTGCTAACAGTGATAGTCCCAGCCTGCAATGCAGATGGGATGGCTCAGCTCATGGATGTTCAGGAGTACAATGAGATTCTGTTACAGCTAATAGCATCCAGCAATTTCTTATTGTGGTTACATAGCATTTAGGGAAGCTGTTTAGTTTTCTTTGCCCAGAGAGGTGGTGGACCCCATCCCTGGCAGTTTTGCAGGCCAGGCTGGATGGAGATTTGAGCAAGCTGCTCTAGTGGGAGGTGTCCCTGCCCATGGCAGTGGGATTGGAACTAGATGAGCTTTAAGGCCCCTTCCAACCCTGACAATTCTATGATTCTATACTTGACCAAATCTTCCTAGGATTGCAAAACTGGACTTGGATTTGGGCGTTTGCCAGAAATTCCTAGCATCCTCTGTTTCCTATCAGGCAAACAGCTAAATCCTGGTGCCAGGTTTGCATCTAGATTCAATAAGAAAGCCATACCTGCTCCCCAAAAAGATTCCCATAATGAGAAGAAAAAGCAAAATCAAAACAGGATTAGAATTCTTGATGTGATCTAGAGTTAGTAAGGCAGAGTAAAATGGCCAGAAATGAAACGTAGTGGGTGAGGAAAGTTAATAGCAACCCTCCCCAGAGCTCTGACTGCTTTGAATTTCATCTTTCATAGGAAGGTAAGTATTGTGTGAGAGTAATCCTATCATATTAAGGAAGGGAGACTTTCACTGTACCCATGGTGCCCAAACATCATCATCTGCCTGTGATCTGTAACATCTGGATGTGTGTTAGCAATTCACGAGTGCTACTAATAATTTGAAGCCTTTAATAGCTGATATGGGTTGCAAGAAGAACACAAAAATCAAGCAGTGCCTTAAAGAAATGTTGACCTCAACCGGCTGAGCTCCTCTTCAACTCAGTCTCACTACCTTCCCCAGTAGATTTCCACCTGCACAAGTATATTCCTGTTCAGCCTCTGCAGCACAGCGCTGTTTACCATAAAAGTTGACATTTAGATATGGGGGGAAGAAAAAAAATCAGGAAGGAAAGGGGATGATTTAAAAATAAAATGTAATTTACACTAATTATCTTGTTACATAGGATGCTCTGCAAAAAACATTAGCAAGTGAGATCATGTCAGCAGAGCAGAAGATGAACTGCATGGAAGACTTATGAGTTCCTAGAGTCAGAAAAGCTGTGGCTTCCTGCTGCTTCTCATTTCTTGGCCAATCAATGCTTCATAAAGACTTTTAGGATACAGTCAAAGCACCTCTGCAGTCCTAATGGCTGCAGTGTCTAAGTAGGAAATCAGGGGAAATACACTGATGGGTGCAGCATTCTGGGGCAGAAATGCTGCTACAATCACAGAATCACTAAGATCAGCAAGTCCAACCATCCCTATCACCCTCATGCCACTAAACCATGGTCCTAAGGAGAGCATCTAAATGTTTCTTAAATCCCTCCAGGGATGGTGACTCCATCACCTGCCTGGACAACCTGTTCCAAGACTTAACAACCCTTTCAGTAAAGAAATTCCTCCTGATATCTAATCCAAACCTTCCCTGGTGCAACTTGAGGCCATTTCCTCTTGTCCTCTCACTGGTAACACCCTGGAGAAGGTTGGGAATACTTGGGAGCAGACAAACTGAGGCAGCCCTGAGTCACCTGTGGCAAAATAGTCAAACCAAAGACTTCCAAAGGCCAGCATCATGCCACCATCACTGACCACTGTTCCTTTCACCTCCAGAAAACTGCTGAAAAGGAGATGCCCACCAACTAATGAGCTTGATGTCTCCCTGATCAGCATCAAGGACTCTTTTACCAGTCCTCTCCTTTCCCCAGTACTCACAGGCTGGAAGAGACATGTCTACTTTTCAGTTCACTCTCCTGTAGCCTAGAAAACTTGCTTATGAGGTCACTCTCCCCAGCTCAGGTTGTACTCAGACCATTTTAACCACTCCAAACTTGCATGCAATCCACACCATACCTCTCACCTGCACACACATTCCTATCCCACAGCAGGTTTTACCTTATGCAGAGAGGGCCAAGATTAAAGCAGTCTTGAAGACAAGCATTTCAGTCATATACTCAAGCTTGAATATTTTGGAGGCACACAAAACAGCCTCAGGAATATGGGATAGAGTAAACAAGTCCTGCCAGTGATTTTCAGCTAGCTTTTCCCCAAGGCCTGTGCTCAAATTCAGATGGGCAAGTTGATGGCCTCAGTTTCTGCCATCTAAGAAAAAAATCAGCTAACAGAGTTGATATATTTTACATTTCACAGTATACAAAACCTCCAAAAATGGGCTTTAGCTGGCCTCTTGCCTTTTTTTTTTTCTTCTGTTTTGTTTTACAAATCTCTTTACCATCCATCTCTCTCAACCACTTCAGTGACCACAGGGGCCAGGCAGCTCAGGACTAGAATTATTTGTCCAAGCTTTTAAAATGAAAACAAAACAAACCCAAAAGCTGACAAAAGTAATTCAGCAATTTTTTTTTGATAAATACATCTGAAAATTTTTAGGCTACCTCAGTTAACCTAATAAATAACGTGAAATGATAAGAGGTGAATAATTTATTACCAAATATGGGGAAAAAAACCCACTATATAAATTATGGAACTAATATTAGTTGACAAGTGCTTGCCCTTCCCTGAAGTGCAGCTTTCTCTGTGATGGAACAGAGCAGCTGTTTAAAAGCAACAACAGTTTAAGGCAGTAAATGAAGAAGAATTGCAAGTGCTGAAAGAGTATGAGATTAAGGAGAATGTGATTATCCAGATTGGAAAGTGGTTAAAATCAGGAAATAAGGCACAGGTTCTTTTAGAACTATATATCATACAATATCAACCACAAGGGCTAGGGATACCTTCTCTTGGGTTTTCTTGGTTTGGCTTTTTGCTGTTGTTTTGGGGGTTTGGGTTTTGGTGGTTTTTTTTAATCTCAAACGTTTATTATCCAAGGAATAGAACTGAATCATAGAATCATTTTGGTTGGAAGAGACCTTTCAGATCATCAAATCCAACCCTGAACCCAACGCTGCTAGGTCACCACTAAACCATGTCCCTAAGCACCACATCTACAAGGCTTTTCAATCCCTCCAGGGGTGATAACTTCCCTGGGCAACCTATTCCAGGGCTTGACAACCCTTCTGGTGAAGAAATTTTTCCTAATATCCAACCTAAACCTCCTTTGGTGCAACTTGAGGCCATTTCCTCTTGTTCCCTGGGGATACAGAGTAGACTAATTCAGCTGGAAGGAGCACACAACAACCATCTAAACCAACTGCCTGACTACAGAATCACACAGAATCACAGAATCATTTGGGTTGGAAGGGACCTCAGGAGCTCATCTAGTCCAACCCCCCTGCAGTGGGCAGGGACATCCCCAACTAGAGCAGCTTGCCCAGAGCCCTGGCAAGCCTCACCTGGAATGCTTCCAGGGATGGGGCATCAACCACCTCCCTGGGCAACCTGGGCCAGTGTTCCACCACCCTCGTGGGGAGGAACATTTTCCTAATATCAAGTCTAAATCATCTCCAATTTAAAACCATTGCCCCTTGTCCTTTCACTTACAGGCCTTTGTAAATAGGTCGTCTCCAGCCTTCTTGGAAGTTCCTTTTAGGTCCTGGAAGGTCACTAGCAGGCCCCACAGAAGCCTTCTCTTCTCCAAGCTGAACAATGCCAGCTCCCTCAGCCTGTCCTCAGAGCAGAGGTGTTCCAGCCCCTGAGCATTCTCGTGGCCTCCTCTGCACCTGCTCCATCAGCTCCATGTCCTTTGTGTGTTGAGGGCTCCAGAACTGGACCCAGTATTCCAGAGGAGGTCTCAGCAGAGCAGAGTCAAGTGGCAGAATCACCTCTCTGGATATGCTGGCCATGCTGCTTTTGATGCGGCCCAGTATGCCACTGGCCTTCTAGGCTGCCAGTGTGCACTCTTTGCTCAAAGACTACTTCAGGGCTGACCAAGTTAAACCATGTTATTAAGGGAATAATCCAAACGCCTCTTAAACACGGAAAGGTTGAGGCACGGACAAGCTCTCAGGAAGCGCCTCAACTAGCCCATTCCCGCCCACCTCTGGCCCCGCACCTCAGCGCCGATCGCCATCTAGCGGCGGGAGGGTGCGTTGCAGGTAGGGTTCGGCGGGAAAATGTCACCCGTGGGTGGAGGAAGAGGATCGAGCTAGTTAGGAATCACCCCAACAGAGCACACAGCAAGCACATCGTCGCACTCCTGAAGCAGCCGGAGGTGTAAAATCCTGCCCCCGTCTGTCAGTGATTTAGAAACGGTGCTGAAAAATCCAATCAGCCATAGTGGCTGATTTGGTGTCCTGTGAGGCAGCTCCTACCCGTGCTGGGCCGAGAGTAGGGAAACACACAGAATCATGAAGGTTGGAAGAGACCTCTAAGATCAGCAAGGCCAACCATCTACCTATCACCACCATGCCACTAAACCATGGCCCTAAGTACTACATCTATACATTTCTTAAACCCCTCCAGGGATGGTGACTCCAGCACCTCCCTGGGCAGCTTATTCCAAGACCTAACAACCCTTTCAGGGAAGAAATTTCTCCATATATCCAACCTAAACCTCCCTGGTGCAACTTGAGCCCTCTTCCTCTTGTCCTCTCACTGTTAACCCCGGAGAAGAGACCTATCCCCAGCTCAACTCCAACCTCCTTGCAGGGAGCTGTAGAGAAAGCTAAGGTCTGCCCTAAGCCTCCTCTTCTCCAGACTAACAAACCCCAGCGCCCTCAGTTGCTCCTCATCAGACTTACTCCCTAGACCCTAGAGATCCCTCAGCTTTACACCAGATATGCCATATACGGAATGGAATACCTAGCTGGCCAGTTTAGGGTCCCCTGTCCTGTCCACTCCTCCCTGCAGATGCAGCCTTTTACTTTTTGCATCCCTAACATGGCACTCAAGATGTAGCAATGACCTTGGTCTGAGCAGGAGCAGGTATAAGCAAGAACAAGAGCCTTTCTGCAGACCAGTTCTTACTAGTAAACTAGAAACACTGAGTACTGTCTCTGCAAAAACATGCCATTAACTTCAAGAGGTGCAATTCCTTAGGAGAGACTTAGCTGAAAAGTAAAATGACTGAACAGAATTAGCTCAGTTCTAACTGAAACCAGGACAAAAGTTCAGCTTTCCATGCATTAGCTCTGAGTTTTTATATGCCAGCCATGATGAGTTAGGAAGGAAGGAGAGTCTGATTCTCTTCAGGCATATTTTCTTCATTAGCCTTAGAGCTAGCAGAATGCCCTCAACTTGACACCATGAAATAGCAGCACCCACCTTGGGTAGCTATTAGTGTGCCTCCAGGGGCTGTTCCTTTAAAGACACTACCAGCCCCTTTCAAAAGGGCAAATCATAGCTATGGCACCTCAGAAAGATTTGCTTCTAGTAGCTAAGAGCAGAAGCTGAGCTCACCCTAAGTACTGCAAGAATTATTTGGGGGATTTATGCTCTTGGGTCCTGGCTCCTGGTCACTAGCAGGGAAATGCAAGAACAATTTACCAATCCCTGTCAGCCTATGGGAACGTTGCTCTACTCCCAATTTACACACACACTTTGGATGTGTAAATATTTCAGGGCTGCAGTTTAAGGGCACCAAGTGATTTGCACAGCACTGTATATCACTGCTTCCCAGGGAACACAGTGCTCCTGGAAAGTAGCACTCAAGTCAGGGGTGGCTTGAACATTAGCATCTCAGCACTCCACACTACAAGTTGGATTGTTTATGTACAGCATGTCAACTGATGTAAAAATCTATATTTACACCCTGAGATGGCCTCTACTCATTAATAAATGAAGACACTTGTAAACCACTGGATCTGCAAGTTGGCTTTCTGATATACTAGCATCTGAGTATCAGGTTGCCCACTCTTCCCAGGCAAAAAGCTGCTGGAAGGAACAAAGCTAAATGCTCCATAGAGCAGGCCTTCTAGACTGTGGTTGTCCACACACCACTGGCATTCAGGCTCCTCATACTGCACCTCTCTACAGGCTCAAGAAGTCTCTTCTGTCCCAAAGGTTATTAGGATCTTTTGCCAACACTGAATTCAATCACTCAGATGAGTTTAAAGACAAAGGTTAGTTTTTCCAAGGGGAAGCTGGAAATCTAGAGCAGATTGGCCATAGGGGCTAAGAACCATACAATGAGTGAGTAGCCATCTCGGCCACTCCTGAGGGTCCTTCTGCCATCAGCTCTCCAAGCTCATAACTCCTCCTTCCTCCCCTGAGCATGAATGATGAAATATTAGAGGCTCTGCTCCCTGCCTCATTAAATAGAGAATATTCTCACTCTGTTCTGACCTGTGCTAGGGCCACTTTAAGGAGCAATCTGTCATGAGATCATTAATACCAAGGCTTGCTCAGAGGGCAAGGATCTTCATCCAAAATTCAATTCTTAACCTTTTGGGGACAGACTTCAGAAAGGAGATTTTTTTTTTTACCTTTCCTAACTGGGTGGAGCAGTTCTGTATTTCCACACTGCAATGATGATGGAATCAGAGCCAAGAGGCCAGCACCGTGCTGAGAATTTCCCTCCCCAGTTCTTTCAGTAATGCCCAGCAGTGTGTGCAGAAGTCCCAGAGATCAAGAAGACCACTACTGGGTCAGAAAAAAAACCCTTCAACTGAATATGGTTCAAATAAGCCAAAGGCACAGGCCCCACAACAGCAGCCTCGCAATGGATAATATGAGGACACTGTAGAAAACAATGCCTGGACATAGAGAGATGCTGTAAAAACATTAACAAGGCATTTGAAGAGACAGAGCCAATAATCAGATACAGTAAACTCACAAGTAACATGAGAGAGAATCATATTACTGTAGAATCATGGAATCATTCAAGTTGGAAAAGACCCTTGGGATCATCCAGTCAAACTATTAACTATACTCTACAAAGCTCACCCCTAAACCATATCCTCCAATACCACATGTAAATAACCCTTAAACACATCCAGGGCTGGTGACTCAACCACCTCCCTGGACAATTGCTTTGATACCTGAGTAGTTCCTTGGTCTTCCTCCTGCTCCTCTCACCACTATTCTCCAGAAAGGGTTTTAATGACAAGAGATACCCACAGCCAGATGATGAGAGCATGCTCTATGGATGGATGCAGATAAAGAAAGAGAAAGGAAAACCCTCTGAGACATATATTTACTCCTAATAGTATACAATCCACACAGACTGGCTCTGCAAGAAATGGGATGAATAATAGAATCACAGAATTGCCTCATCCCCTGTTGCTGTCAAATCTTATTAAACTCACCCCAGGTAAAAGGTGCATTATTGGCACTGTTCAAACTCCACTACATATTGGGGTTGCCATAAACAAATGAAAGAAGATGGGGATGAGAGAGGATAAAGACAAATCACAAATCATCATCTTCCTTCCCAGTGAAGCAGCAATAGGATACAGATTGCGAGTGAGGTGTTATTCCTGAGGACATACAATAAAGCTGCATCAGGTTGGGCTTGGAGCTTGCTATTAACCCTCTCATCCCTGCTTTTCTCATGAATACTGCCTCTGCTGTTGCTTCTTTTGAGGCTAATGTGCTTTTGTAGCAAAGAAGATCCAGACAACTGGATTAGTATGGGATTTAGGGAGCAGGCTGTGCACCGAGTGATGTGACAGCAAACAACTAAATTTCATATGGCAGCTTGATCCATTATGTATTTCATTGCAAGAAAAGGATACATGGGCACATGAAACCTGGACTGGATCTTGTGTCACAGTGGACTAGGATCTAAAAGTGTTAGATCTGGCCTGTATAGTGATCTCATTTTAATAACCCTTTTTTTTGCCACTAAGTCCATCTGACATGGCTGAAGCTTATACATGTACAGAATCCTCATTAGAAAGCATCCTGACCCTACACTTCAAATAAATATCCATGATAGTTAGCACCTTTCTGGCATTTTTCACTTGTGAAGCTTAAAGATCATTGTACTCATTCCCACAGAGATGCCCAGCAGGGATGTTGATGTATGTCCAGGAATTAAGAAGACAGGCAGGGACTGCAGCTACAGCTCCCACCTTGCTCCAAAACACCTGCAACCTTTATTCAATTCAGCATCAGAACAGAGATTTTATCCACAATATGGGCTTGGAATGTGCACACACAACCAAAATCCTAGCTCTGACAACTTTTCAGAGGGGTTTCAAGGCACTACAGATCCCACCAAAACCAGTCTGTTGATTATTGTTTTTCCTCATGGAGTTACTGGTTGAAATGAGACATGCACAACCTGCTCTAGGTTCTCCTGCTCTTGCTGGGGGTTGGACTAGAAGCTTTCCAGGGGTCTCTTCCAACCCCTACCACTCTGTGATGCACAGACAACCATCTGCAACACTCTGAAACACTTGTCTCTCCTCTCCTGGATCTAATGGAAGATTAACTTCATACCTACACATCTATATGACAAAGTATTTATCAGCTGATAACTCAAATGACACCAAGGCCTGCCCCAGCTTACCACCACAGGACATACTTGCTTATGAAACATGAAATAGTTTCTCCTGCCCCATAGTCAGAGCAACTTTAGAGACAAAGGAATATAAGGAAAGAACATACTTAATTTGGTACTAAACTATCCTTTGCACATAACTGGCCTGATCCTACCACCTTCTCAAAGCTTCATCAGCTCTAGAGGAACACACCACACACAGTATTCCAAGAAGCAGGGAGAAGCCTTTAGAGAAGCAGATTTTGTGATCATTCTCAATTCATTTAGCATAAGGAGCAGCATTCTGAGTGGCATGGCTCCCAGCTGGTGGCTAGACACTGCAGTTGATAGGACCAACTGGCCACAGTCCTCCAGCCTGGCAGAGCAGCTTTCTGTGTGTCTGCATGGCCTGGGAGTTTCCATGGCTGAGGCTTGGAGCACCATGTCCAAGTCCTGCAAGCAGATGCCAAGCCAGCTGAAGCACACAGGAAATGCTCCTCAGGCTAAGCTGGGCAGGGGAATGCCAAAGGTTAGAGAAGAGCAGCAGGCAGCCAAGAGGATCTTACACTGAGGGTAGTTGTCTTTCTCTAATGGTCTTGTTTCTTAGTGAGTGAGGAGGAAGAACAGACCAACACAGCCAGAGTGGCATCAGAGCTTCATGCTGCAAGGGGAGCTGTGGAGATTTCTCCACTGCTTTGTCTGAATGCTTCTTAGTGCCCCTTTTTCTTCTGTTACAGTTCCCAAACATTGTTCTAAGAAAGAAGCACACAGAATCACAGAATGTTAGGGGTAGGAAGGGACCTAGAAAGATCATCTAGTGCAACCCCCCTGCCAGAGCAGGAGCACCTAGCTCACACAGCAATGTGTCCAGGCAGCTCTGCAATGGCTCCAGACAAGGAGACTCCACAGCCTCCTGGGCAGCCTGGGCCAGTGCTCTGCCACCCTTACTGCAAACAAGTTCTTCCTCAGGTTAATATTAAACCTCCTGTGCTCCAACTTGCTCCCATTCCCTCTTGTCCTACCATTGGATGCCATTGAGCAGAGCCTGGCTCTCTCCTCCTCACACTCACCCTTCACATATTTCTAGACATCCTCTCAGTCTCCTCTTGTCCAGGCTGAAGAGACCCAGCTCTCTCAGCCTGTCCTCCTAGGGCACATGCTCCACTCCTTTCAGGATCTTGCTGGCCCTGTGCTGGACTCTCTCCAGCAGCTCCCTATCCTTCTGGAGCTGAGGGGCCCACAACTGGACACAGGATTCCAGGGGAGGCCTCCCCAGGGCAGAGGAGAGGGAAGAAGAACCTCTCTGGATCTGCTGGCCACTCTCCTCTTAATGCATCCTAGGATGCCATTGGCCTCTTGGCCACAAGAGCTTGGTGGATACTACTTTTACTAGGAAAAGTTGTTCCTGGATGCTGAGGAAGAGGACAGAGTGGTTGTTAACAGCTAGATGTGTCTCCATCAGTGCCCAACACTAAGGCCTGGAGGATGGGCTTGCACTGAATTACTTTGCCCATTGGCAATTGTAATTTGTAGCTGCTTTCTGCTCCTAGTTATGACTCTGCTGTCATTCCTATAGCATGGTAGCTAAAAGCAGGATTGTTTTTCCAGCCAGGCTTGTCACTTGGAAAACACTAATGCCCCACTTTCCCCAAAGCAATCATTAAGGGGTGCACTGACTTTATAACATACCAAATGTCTGCATGGCTACAGACTGCTAACATGGAACCAGCAGCCACATTGACTGAATGCTGCTGGCAATCTGACTTCTGGAATACTACAGGCCACCACTAGCCATAACAAAAGAATAATCAATAGTAATGCTTAATTACACCCCCTAATGAACAACAGAGAAACCTCTCTCATCCTGACCCATCCTCCTCCTCTCCATGAAGCCTAAGAGGAAGGAAACATCTAGCTGCTCTCCTTAAGGCCATGGTTTAGTGGTATGGGAGCGCTAGGTATGCTTGAACTTGATGAGCTTAGAGGTCTCTTCCAATCTTCATGATTCTATGAAAGCTGTAAAGTAGCAGCCACAGCTTCAAGACCAAGGTTCTGAGCACAGAGGAACAGACAACACAACATGCAGCTAGCTGTGCAGGTACTAACACTATAAAGGGAAATACATCCAGCTTTTGCTGCCTGTAAGAAACACACTTGCCATAAGCCTTTGAAGAAACACTGAAAAGAGAGTGATATCTTATTCCTACTGTACAAAACAGCTCTGAAATCAAGGCACCTTTGTTTCTAAATAGTCTGTCTTTGTTTCCCTGTTCTGGAAGTTCAAGCAATCAGAAATGCTGAGTCTAGCCTCCCCAAACCATCAAAATAAGTCTCTAAGATTTGTTGGTTTTGTTTCATCAGGTTATATTTAGGTTGTATTTTCAGGCTTTTCATCACAACATCATTGTAAAAATTACAAAACAAAACCAACAAAAAACCAAACCAAACCTTCTTCAAGCCCTTCTCACTTCTCCTTACCTCAGAAAAAAAAAAAGAAAAGGAGGGAAATTTGTCTTCTTGCTCATATACCTGCAAGGCAGCTGAGGTAGAAATTCAATAGAGAAGGACTAAGGCCTGCTGCTAAAATTTGGAGAGTCAACAGTGCAAAAGATTCCCAAATCCTTGTCCTAATATGAAGGCTGTGCCAAGGCTGTATTTGCAATGGATAATGCTTTATTGTGCTATACTTGAATTCTCCCATGCTGCTCTCCTCTCCTAGTTAAAGACATTCATGGGGAAAACCTCTGGATGCTCTTTGTATGTGAAGGAACAAAGTGTCCTCTCCCATGGAGACAGAATACAGTGTTACTGAAGCTAAAAGGATCAAAGTGCCAGCTAATGCTAAAATAACAGGGAGTTTTACCTCCTCTTATCTCTCATAATCCTCAGCTATTTGTCCTCCAGATGAAATGAAAGAGATATCCTATCACCTCCTCTACATGCAAATGGCATAACCTGTAACACTACATATTAGCAGCTTGGGAGATTCCCTCCCACAGGAAGGGATCAAACCAAGTGAAAAGTGACTAAGAATTTGGTTTATTTCACCCAAAATCCATCTTATGCATGAAATATATGATTCCCACTAATGATGTCTATAGCTGTGGAAATCCCAATAATTACTGAGGCAAACAAAGCTGATGCCTCAAGAAGCAGAGTGCTTGCCGTGGGGCTCAGGAAGGGAGTCCCCTACCTACAGCACTACAGGATCTTAGGGGTTGGAAGGGATCTCTGGAGATCAGCTAGTCCAAGATCTGCAAGAGCAGGAGAACCTAGAGCAGCTTGCACAGGATGTGTCCAGTTGGGTTTGGAATCTCTCCAGAGATGGAGACTCCAGCACCTCCCTGGGCAGCCTGGGCCAGTGCTCCACCACCCTCAAAGTATAAAAAGTGCCTATTTATGTTTAGCTGGAATTTCCTGTGGGCTAGAATTACCCTAAGACTTACAAAGCCTTGGACCTGCCTCCTTGTAGCAGCTCTCCCCCCACCTCTTACCCATCAGGCTGCTCAATCCAAAAAACTCTTGGCAGGAGATTGTGCCAATAAATATATTTTGTCTATTGGCAAGATACTGCTCTCTTCTGAAATATCACATATTTGGCCATTAGGGAAGGCAGAGTCTGATCTTGTATGTCAAATCCTGTGCTCACATGAAAAATGAAGCAGCCACTTTGCTCTGCTCTACTCTTCTCCCAGCTAACCAGCCAAGGATCCTTTCCTTGCCTTGCAGGGCTTGCTTTGCTCTGGCAACAGCTGTACCTGAAAGTAACATAGAGGAGTGGGTTGCAGATCAGAAAAGGGGCATGAGATTCATTTGCCTACTTGCCCACTGCTGAGAATTCTAATTTTAGGGTTCTCATCAGCCCTGACACAAAAATTGTAGCATCAGTTAAGTGGTAATGAGTTAGTGATGATGCTTCCAGACTGTAGATGAGGCACAAAAGTGCAGGACTTTGCAATAGCATCAATATGGGTAGATGCAGGGTTTGGATTCAAGGCTTCAATTCAGCAGTTTCAACAAGAAATAGAAATGTTTCAGGGAATTCATAACAGGATACAAAGCTTTTCTTCTATACAGTCAAGTTAGCTATTAGCAATCCCCACCAAAGGTGACCAGAAGCTCTTAATTTGCAAAGCCTTATTTAGGCCAAGCATTAGGTGGTCCACGGGTAGTCAACTTCAACAGAAATAGCAGCCCCAAAATGCTGCTATTGCAATCATCAGCTTCCTCACTGTGAGGATAAATTTAGGACTTCTGCTAAAAGACAGGAAAAAAAAAAACAACAACTGGAGGTGGAGGAAGGCAAAAAGAGGAAAGAATCATGGAGCTGGGTCAGCACACTTGATTCGGGATTGTGATCACTCTGGGCCTGATTTCCCCTCCAGATGAGTCATATCCTAGCCAGTTACAACACAGCAGCAGGAGAGCCTGCAAACATTTTGAGAGTGGCCCAAATCTCCTGGATTAACACAACACAGCTTGTTCTAACATTGGCCTCACGATGGACATGGGGTGTCTGAGTCAGCCTTGCTTCCAAGGGGTTTGCAAAACAAAGCAGGGCCCCCCTGGACCTCCTTCTCTGATGGATTGGAATGCCCAGGAAGCCAGGGCTCCTACTGCTAGAGCAGCAGCACCACCAGTACCAGGAATACCAACAGGGATGCTGGATTCTCCAGCATGAGGTGTTGCTGAATCCACAGCAAGGGAGACAGGCACATGTGGGAGAGGACAATTAGATCAGCTTGCACTGATAAATGTTTTGTGTGCCCTGATACTCCAAGAATCTCCTGTTATCCCCCTCCTTCCTCCTCAATGCTCAACCTCCCCCCTGCTGCCTGGTTTCATCACAACTCCAGATTGCTTGAACAAGCTGCCTGATAAGCCCACAGATGACAACAGGAAGCAGTGATGTTACAATAAGTGTCACAGGGAAAATGTCAACTGTATCATTATAATGAAGGTCATGTTTCCCTCACAGAGAGCTCAGGGGCTCTGCACAATTCACATGTTGTTCTTAGGTAGATGTTGACACGTGTAACTTCTACCTTACAAGAGTCAGTGGGCAGGGAGGAGTGAGGATGCCTCACAATTGCACTGAGTTTCACCTTCCTCTTCAGCACAGAAACAATCAACAAGCATTACTGAAGTGGGAATTCAGGAATACTGTGGTTCCAGCTCCTCATGACAGGATCACAGAGCAAACACCCAGCCTGAGACAGCAGCAAATCAAAGCACAAAGTGTCCTAACAGAAAGTCAGGCAAAAAGAAAATAGCTACCAGCTTCCATCCCAAAGTTGATGCTAGTATATGGCACTTGGATACTCCATGTAAAACAGCTCACTGCCTCCCTAATGGAGGGAATCTCCTCCTTTTAAACCCTGCCATAAAAATGATAAAAAGGGGACTATAAAAAATAAAAGCCTTGAATTAATACTCTAATGAAGTTTTATTCTTTTTCTAAGAAAGATTTGGTTCCACGATGAGGAAATATCTACTCTCCTTGGCTCTGGAGGCATGCAGGCAAGTGGTTGGAAGGGTGGCAGGGGATATTAGTGCATTCATGAGATGGAGCAAGGTGCTGAATGCAGAAAGGAGAAGGCCTTTCAGCTCTCCAGAAAGACATAATGTTCTTTCCTCTCTTCTTTCCCATCTCCAAACCTGTCAATAGTTTGCTCAGTAAGGGTTGCTCAAGGATTCTCACATGCTAGACCTGGTGGGAGAATGTTAACATCTGAGAGGTTTGACTAATCCACTGCATGACAAAGTGCTTTTAAGTGATCCACAGGGCTGCTCATCACTCATTTGTGGAGGGAGATGGTTAGGGCATTACTCACAGATCCCTCAGGACATCAAAGCAATATTCATGTAAAGATAGAGAGGAAGAAAGCAGCATGGTAGAAAGGTGATCATCTGAAGATCTGGAAGAGTACAGACCTTGAGAGGCAAAAGCTAAGGCAGGGCTGGTGTATCAGCATGCTTATGGGTGACTGAGCACCACTGGATTCTTCCTCCAGTCCAGAAAGCCAAGGGAGAGGTAAAGCAGGAGGATCAGCAGGTTGCAGCTCAATGATAATTGCTCTTCTCTATGATGCTGGGTTGTAATTTATCTGCTCCCTCCTATTCCCACAGTGCCATGATACATCCCCTCCCATCAATTTGTTCCCATATGCACTACTGTGAGGCAGAACTGCTGGTTGGACTCAGCCTGGGATTTTTTTTATGGCAGACTGTATCCAATCAGTTGCTTGGGGAAATGCTGCCTTGGGCCTAAAAGTACAGGAGACTGCACACCTCCCTGAAGCATCTGTTTGGATTTGATCTCAATAAGAGCAGAAGGAAAGCACCATTTTAGTCTTCCATCCATAAAGGCCACATTCTTATGCCTATAACAATGAAAACAGCCAGTGTGGACAATTAACAAGCAATAGGTGAAGATGCTCAGAGAAAAAGCTAGAATGATTTGGCTCTTATCCTTCACTCCCTGGCAGACAAACTGCAGGAAGACAGGAGCAGAACAGAAAGGCCTTTTAGTTCTATTTTTCTCCCCTAGGATGACCCAACTTCCCTTCCTTTGCCCAGTACTTTGGAAAGAAACAGCTGACACTCAAAGACAATCCTTGAAATATCCCTCCCAGGGTGCAGCTGAAACCCAGTGCAAGATCAGGCTTATAACTAGATGTCACTCCCTAGTCCAAAAGGGATCCTACATCAGAGGAGGACCTTCAGAGCAAAGTCTGCTGAAGGAATCTCCACAAAGGACAAGTTTGGGTTGAAAGATCAAATGGTCACCAACTTCCCTCCTTCCCCATATTCCCATAGTCCAATACAGAAAGGAGAAACTATTCCCTATCTTGAGATGTCCCAAGCTGAAGCATATTCAAGAGATAAAGGAAGAGCTGAGATTTTTCCCTCATCATGGGGAGGAAGGTGAAAAGGGAGGAAGGTGAAAAGGGAGGAAGGTGAAAAGAAGTGGCTTGAGGGTTTGCCATCAACCACATTCAGCAAAATGGCTTGCTGCATCTAGGTCAAAGAAGAGATTCAATAGGTAAGTGGAGAAGAATTCACCAAGGGGCTGGGTCCACTCGTACCAGAAGCAACACTTTTAGGTCCTCCTGTTGCAAATAAGTTCATCTTAGCAACTCCCAGATTTATTACTTGGCTCCTGATGTGCAAAGTAATCTGAAATGGGGCTGCTTTCTGCATTTCCTCCTCTGCTTATTTATTCACTCCCTTTAATTTGAAAGGGGATTTAGTGATGGGTGGAAGGCAGGGATCGATAGCCTTAGCAGGAGCCAACAACAGCTCTGAGCAAGATTGGTGGCACAATTCTCTACCTGACAGCATACCTCAAGCCTGACCTTAGTCCAAAACCCCCTGCCAGGGGCTTGGCTTCCCTGCTCTCATTCAGCCAGTGCCCACTCCTCCTCTGTAACCCCCCCAGGAGCTCTGCCAGCTCCTCTCTTCCCTCCTGCCTTCAGTCTGCCTTGCCTTGAGATTATAAAATAGGAGGCAGAAGGGGAAAGGATGGTTTTGAGATGATCAAATTCAGATGAAATCCACCAAATTCATTTTTATTTGCCATCATAAACCACTTCACTTTAAAAGACAGAGAAATTAAGAAGGAAAATGAGGAAAAGTTCAAGTGCATCAGTTCCAGGTTGTTAATAGAAGCAAAGTATTTGGGGCTATTTATATTTTATGAAGCTCTATTACTCTGTTTTGTACAACAGAACATCACAATAAATGATTTAGCAACTCAGTAAAGGACCCAGAAAACTGATCTCAGCTCATCTTTGAGGAAGCCAAAGCTCCTCATCTCTGTAGTTACAACCTCTCCAAAGATGCTGATGCACTTGAAAACAACCCAAACTCTTCTCAGACCTGATTTGTGTTTAAAACTTTTCTACTGGATTGGAGCAATTGTTATAAGATGATGTCTTATGAAGCAATTGCTCTGAAAATGACAGAGAACTTTTGATAAGAAGCTCACAAAAGAAATTACAACTTTCTAATGAAAATTAATTTTTTAACACCACATATTTGATTTTCACATTTTGGACAGAGGAAATAATTATTAAAAAGAGTTAGAATAATGATGACTTTCCTGAGGATTCTTTCAGCCCATTAGAAGGTTTCCCTTTGGAAGGCCTCAGCTATAATCCTGCCCCATTCAACACACACCTGAGCTAGGATTTGCAGAGCCTTGGAAAGGTCAAACATATTGTAAAATAGGAGGTATGAAGAGGAGAAGCAGTTTGCTAAACATGAAAAGCTGCCTCTGCTCACCTTCATTTCCTAACCATGCAAAGCTGGCTCTGCTAACCTCCTCTCTGGTCTGGCTTTTATATTGCAGCACACAAGCAGAACACTTCAAATTTATTGGCATGCCTGCACTGGACTCTGATTAGGTATCAGGTAGTATATGATGGAAGGGGGGAAACCAACCTCCACTTTATATGAGGCAGAAGTGATGCTTGTGAGGGAGCAAGGCAAGAGCTCCACGGTGACTCTGCAGTGTCCAAGTGGATGAGGGACAGTTAGCACCACAGAATCATTAAGGATGGAAGAGACCTCTAAGCTCATCAAGTCCAACCATCCCTATCATCCCCATGCCACTAAACTATGGCCCTAAGGAGAGCATCTCAATGTTCCTTAAATCCCTCCAGGAATGGTGACTCCAGCACCTCCCTGGACAGCCTAATCCAAGATTTAACCCTTTCAGTAAAGGGTTTTAAGTCACTAGAAGGTGAGACTTCTACCTCCAAAGGAACAGTGATAGGGACCAGGCACAGGTACAGATGACCACATCCCTGACAAAGTGTGGCATGAAGAGGATGATGTGTCATGTTTGCAGGCACATCAGAAAGGTAGAAACCTGCCTCTATATCCTATTATGCTGATCCTCCAGCTCTGCCCAAGCTTTGCTTGGATCAGGAAAGCAGCTGTAGCAATAGCCAGGAATATTTCTTTATGATAGCTTCTATCTTCTCACCACCAGGGAACAATTAGCCTCGCAGTTTGTCTTAGACCTGCTCTAATATACTCTTGAATGAGTCATGGCAAACAAGAGGAGCTCTGCTGGTGCAGCAGCACACTGAAGCAGAAAGGGCTTGCCCTCAGGAGTGAGAGAGAATCACTTGTACTGGAGATGCATGTTAGAGGCTACTTCTCACTTCGCTCTACTCCTCTGCCCTGCCAGAGCATCTCCAGATGCAGGGATGTCAGTTGTTCCTCAGAGCAGCATCCCTGTCCATGAGCAGCTGTGCAGGATCAAGTCAGAAGGCAAATGAGTGAGGGTCCTAGCTCTATCCTGGCCAAACTGGCAAGCTTCAGAGCCCTGGGCTCACTCCCATCCCCAACACTCTTAGTTCTTTTCAAGTGCTGTTACAGAATGGCTTCATTTCATCAGGGCAGAAGCCTGCATGGACCTTTATTTTAGTGTGAAACAAGTCTGGGGGTAGCACAAGACTTTAAAGAAGCTGGAAAATGAATGTGCTGCTGTGGGATATACCTGATTTTGGGCTGACTCTACAGATATCTGCTCTTCCCCCTATGATGCTTCAGCATTTCTCCCAGGAACAAGCTTGCATTCAGCCAAAATAAGAATAGCTACAAGCCCCTGTGCATCACTTCACAAAAGCAGCAGAGTCAAGGCCAACAGATCTTGAAATCCCAAGGACCAAATGCCTCCTGTCAGCAAGCCTGGAGGCAACTGTCACTTTAGGCAGGGTTGTCAGAAAACCACCACCTCTTGAGGTCTGAAGGGAGGGAGTAAAAGCCCAAGACAGATATTGAAGGGAAAGATGAAGAGGCAGCAAACAAAGGGCTGAGAACTAGGATTTGAGGAGAGAGCATTTACCACTGGCCAAGCTTGTTACTGTTTTGGTGCAGTTAGCTCCTGTCTGTCACTCTCAATAAAAGTGTTATTGATTAGCATGTGACTTTATTGTCCAGAGCTGGCCAGCAGCCAGGGTGGAAGGACTCCAGAGGGAAAAAAGAGGACGACTTAGCTGGCAGAAAAGGGAGGAGGGGAATGGAGGAGGAGGAAAAAGGAAGCTTGGAAACAAAATCTTCAAAAAGAGTAATTAATCCTGCTCATTACAGCAATCTACTCAGATTTTCAAGAATGTTATACATCAGTTGCCTGCACCTTTCCCTAGTTAGCACTCACTCTGGGGAGAATTGCTCAGCTGAGAGCATCAATGCCCTGGAGAAGGACTGTGGCTCAGGAGGATTGTTTTGGCTGCTCATTTCTATGCCCAGGCCCATGGAAAACCAAAGGAGGCTGGAGGCATGGCCCTTGAGGAGATGCATGGTCCCTCAACCCACCTCCAACTGCTGTCCCCTTGAGGCTGTGCCAAAGGAAAGCACAGATGGCCTGCAAATCTTCCTGCAAGTGAGAAAGTGTTACCCTTTCTTGCAGATTAACTGGGAAAGAAAAAAATCCTTATAGGAAGAGAGGGCAAAAAATGCAAGCCTTCTACCTTCATTTAGAAATATGCTTGATTTTAAGGGAAAAAATCAACATTTTTCTCTGAAATGTTTCATTCTAATTGCTTTCTTATGGAAAAAATTCTTTTTAACCTGCTTCATTAACCACAGAATTCCATTTTTCATGAACAAATGTAACCTTTCTTCTCTCCTCCCTCCTTTAAACTATTTCCTCAGTCATGGAGGCTTTGCAAAGTCATCTGGAGCCCTTAGGAACAACATAAATGTGGACTAGGAAGAGTAGTGAAAGATTATTCATTGAAATACACAGCAAAAACCCCTCCATCATCACCAAATAATTCTTTCTCTACCATTTAGAGAGAGAGGGAAAAACATCTTGATTAGATACCTGATGGCTTCTTTCTTTATTTATCTGGAAGATATGCACCCAGATGGGAATGCTCCATGTTCCCATCTTTAAGCAGGCTCACCCTTCAGCAAGCTAGGCATTGCTTTCTTGGAGGCTCACAGGATAGAGAAGCTGTTACCATGAGAAGGTTTGTGCAGGGATCTCAGCACAGGGGAGCAGATAAGATTGAAGGCTGGAGGCAGGGATGCAGGAGCAGACTTGTTCACTGGATACCCAGAATCTAAAAGCAATGCTTGGTCTGTTCTGNTTGCCAGGGCTCTGGGCAACCTGATGTAGTTGGGGATGTCCCTGCCCACTGCAGGGGGGTTGGACTAGATGACCTCCAGAGGTCCCTTCCAACCCAAACCATTCTAGGATTCTATGATCTGTGTTCCAAAGAACAAACCCAAGAATTCTCCTGGTGTTTGTGAACCAAAGAACAAACCCAAGAATGCTCCTGGTGCTTGTGAGACTTGTCCTGGCAATGCAAACCCAGATACCAACAAAGACAACAACCATCAGCAAAGCACAGCTCTCCACTTCTCTCTTGCCAACTCTCAACACTTGCATTTAATGTTTTTTTGATTGCCACACACACTAATTTCATGGCTACCAGTGTCCCAACCTTCTGCTTCTCTCTGTTTCCTCAGCTCTTTAATGGAAAACTCTTCCAACATCCCACTTTCCCAATGCACACACATGTATATCCTAGTTGTCCAGCCACAGCAAACTGCTTCAGTGATGACCAGTTTGTGGTGCCATGAAGTGCTAGGAGAAGGAAGCAGTTAGCTGTGTTCCATACCATCACCATGAAGAGGTAGCCAGGCAGCTTGCACCCTACACTGAGGAAGCCTTGGGCACATGGAAGTTTTCAGGTAGAGTTAAGAGAGCATTAAGCCACTAAAGCAAGCAACTCAAGCAGCTAACTCTGCTTCCAGCCAGCAAGCTGGGGAGTGGTATAAGGCTCTGCTTAGGTTTTGTGGGGAGTAAAGACAAAGAAGTCCTTTATTCTATGTGCTGGATCTTACCCTTTGCTGCAGCAGGCTCAGGAGAGAGTTTCTGGAATATTTTTCCAGCAAAGGACAGATAAGAAACTAGCACAGTGCTCTGAAAATGGAAGGCAAGATGCAATTTGTTGGGAAGAAAGTCTACATATTCCCCTCTATGCTCTCTGCTTCCTTCTCTTTTGCACTACCAGGGAAGGATTTCTGTGGGAAGTCCCAAATGCTAACATGAATAACTCCCTTGAATGCTTTTTCTGCTTCTCATTCCTTCCCATGCTGCTTCCCTCTCCAATACCTGCTTTTTAAATCCAGCTTTTCTTTCCTCTCCCCTGCTCCCCACGCTGCTGCCAGCTTTTAGCTTCATTTTCTAGTTTTGATTGCATGTTATTTACTTAGCACCCGTGGATTTTGTCCCCTCAGGACTTCTCTGTCTTAAGCAAAGAGAATGCCTATGATTTTAAGTGGACCTAATTTTACAGAAGAAAGGAAACAATCACTGTAGCTTCCTTCTCACTAGGGAAAAAAAAAAAAAGCAAGATCATCTGAGAGATGTTTGTCACAGCTGAGCTGATCACAAAATGACTGCAGGAAGGGTCAGGTTAGGAGAGGCAAGAAGTCACAATGTATGCAAAGCAGCATCTCAGCTGGTTTAGGTCTACTGAACTTACATTATCTTTGAAAAGGTTTGACAAACAAAACTCAGGTCTTTAATATAAGGTATCCTCCTCTCAGCAAAGCCATGAAGCATACAGAGTTGTACTTTGGAAACAAAACACAGGCTCCATCATGTCACAGGCCAATAGACTGGCACAGATATTGCAAGAGGCTGAGCTTGAGGGTTAGGTCCTAACATGTTCCCAGTAAAACTCAACAGTAATTTTGAAGAGGATAGGGACAACCACACATGAAAATGATGCTACCACCTTAGCTTCACTCCCCCTTCAATATTGATCTGCCTGCCTGCCTAAGCATGCCTCCTCCTCCAGCACACAACTCACTCCTCCTGCAGCCAGGGCTTGGCTTCACCCTGATATCTTCCTTGGGAAATCAACCTGCAGTCAGCTAAAAAACCCACAAGGCAGCCTAATGCATTCAGTGTCACAGAATCACAGAAGCATTAAGGTTGGAAGAGACCTTTAAGATCTCTTAAGTCCAACCATCCCTATCACCACCACACCACTAAACCATGGCCCTAAGGAGAGCATCTAAATGTTTCTTAAACCCCTTGAGGGTTGGTGACTCCAGCACCTCCCTGGGCAGCCTATTCCAAGATTTAACAATCCTTTCAGTGAAGGAATTTCTCCATATATCCAATCTAAATTCCCCTGGTGCAACTTGAGACCATTTCCTCTTGTCCTCTCACTGTTAATCCTGGAGAAGAGACCTACCCCCAGCTCACTCCAATCTCCTGGCAGGGAGCTGTAGGGAGAGCTAAGATCTCCCGTGAGTCTCCTCTTCTCCAGATGAAACATCCCCAGTGCCCTCAGCTGCTCCTCACTGCTCCAGTGGAGCAGTCTGCTAAAATCATCACCTGAAAAAGTAAGCAGGACTCTAGCCATTTCTTCCTTCTCATGCTGCTTGAAAATAATGCCTTATTTCTCTCTAAGAACCACACAATCATTTATTTACCAAGTAGCCTACTGTGAACACAGCTCAGCCCATGGCATGCATAAAGACAGCTTGCTTCTCTAATGGTTTGAGGTGTCTTTTTTTTACATAGCAAAAATCTGCCTCACTTTTAGATCTTTTTGTTTTTAAACTAGAAAGGTAAAATACCACAGGAATTAAAAGTCCCATGAGCACACCAGTCCTTCTTTCTCCCTCTTCTCTCACTTGCCTACTCTCTCTGCAAGGGCCTGAGCTGTCAGGCTGACTCAGTGCCATGGCTGGACCAGTCCAAATCTTGACATCCTCTCAAGCCTATCATTTTTAGAATGCTGCTTATGTAATAGGCCATTAGTCACTTCACTCACATGGTATTTGCCCTGTCCCCTTGTTGGTGACTGATGCTTTAAACAAAACAGCAAACATTTCATTATATGGCTGTGGGTGGTATTTTAATGAGCAAACAGTTTAGCCAGAGATGTGTATTAGCTTTTGGGATGCATTTTTATAGGCAAGCAACCGCTTTTCCATACTTAACAGCAAAAGAAAGGACATTCCCCCCCCCCTCCCATTTATAACAAAATCCAATGTACCAACATAACTGAGCACCAGTGCCCATACTCCTTTTGGATCAGCCTGTCCACTTGTGCAGAACAAGAACTGCAGAGGCACTAAAAATGGAATCAAGTTCAAAGAACAAGATGTATGTGCTTCTGACAGCACACATTAATTCTCAGCACTGGGTCATCATATCGACCCTGTGGTGTCCACTTGAAATCCTCTCTTTTTAATCCATACTCTTTCCTTTCCTGAGAGGCAAAGTTTTATAGTTAGGATAGCCAAGAGCACACAGCACTGACTTATCTTTGAACTTCAGGGAGAGCACACGTGGGCCAGTTGCAAATGTTTTTAGAACCTTTCCCCAGTGTTCTTTCTCTTTTGCTCCTTGAGCTTCTCATCACTCCAATTCCTTCCCTGCTACCTTCTAGGTTAGTTTTCTTCAGAAATTTCTTACTCAGAATCACTAAGATTGGAGGAGAGCTCTAAGATCATCAAGTCCAACCACCTACCTATCACTACCATGCCACTAAACCATGGCCCTAAGTACCACATCTAAATGTTTCTTAAACCCCTCCAGGGATGGGGATGCCAGCACCTCCCTGAGCAGCCTATTCCAAGCCTTAAACAACCCTACTCCACTTTGCTGTGGATTACAACTCCACTGTAATTCACACCAAAAGAAACAGATGCAAAAAGAAAGCCATGAAGCAGCTCTGCAGGGTAAAAGGAAATAGTTTTGCTCCTGGAAGCAAGTAGCAAATGTTTCTTAGCCCTCAGCTGACAAGAACCGCTTGAAATCCCAAGACATGCTCCATTCACCACTCAAGCAGAAGATGCTCCACAGAGGAACAGTGGCTCACTGACAACAGGAAAAGAAAAAAAGACAAGAAAAATTGCTGTTTGGAGAGAGGGAAAGGAGGAGCTGCATGGAGTAAAGTGTCCTCTGCCACCTCGTAGATGGAGTGCTCAGAGCAGAACAGAAAGCAAGCCTGCAGCGAGCAGCCAGCCATGCACGTGCTGGCTGGTTGGCTGTCTAGCAAGGTGAAATGATCTTGAAGAGGCATTTCCATTGTGAAGACTCTTTGAAAGGTCTGTTGAAGCTGATAAGAAGAGCATTTATCAAAGAGATCCAGACAACAAGCTGCACTTTTCCACAATAAAAATGCCCATTAAGCTCCATTATGGTTATTTTTATTGAAGCTAGTCTAGACATTCAAGTGCTGGTTTTGTTCATCTCCAGAGAAACAGAGATCTAGATAAAGATGGAACCACTGCTGCTGAGCAGGGTCAGACTATATAACAGCTCAGTCATTATCCTATCTTTGACAGGGAGAAGAACAGAAGCAGCATTCAAGTTCTCCTCAATCCCAACTGCCCTCTCAGTCTAGGGATGTATCCCTGACTCATATTCTCTGCATCATTGTTTTAAACAGTTCCTCAGGATATTTTCTTTCATTAATGCATTTAGAAATAAAGAACATAAAATTTTCCTTCTCTTCTTCTACTGTTGATGCAATGAACCTCACTTGAAAGCTTGGTTTATTCTAAATTCAGATTTGACTTGAGATCCCTCAAGTCTACCTAATCCTAAAATACCAAACATCTCAAGAATCTTTTCTAAGTGGTTTTCAGAACTTGGGAGCACTAAGTAGTTTCTCCCAAGGTTAACACAAGCTTGAAGATGTCCAAGGCTTTTGAACAAATCCAGATTGTGAGATTTAGGCTTCAACTAACTTTAGATCCTTTCAGCTTTGAAATATGCAGTCTCTGGCTCTTTTCTTGGGCAAGAAAGAACCTGAAACCATGAGCCTGGCCTGGACTTTGTATCTTCTCTTGGCATCCTGGGCATCTCTGAACCTGATAGATAGATCTGTGAGATGGCACTTTCTGGCTCTAGAAAGAGCTAGAAACTTTTGAGGCTACCTCAAGTCTGCCTGTTCCAGGAGGAACTGGACAAGCTCATTGGAGATTGATACTGAGGTTAGGAAATCTATCATGTTTTATTGTTCCTGCTGATTTATGGCATGCCATCCTTCATCTCTTTGTAATGCAGAGTGCCTGCACGTTGGCTCACATTATACTGTCAGCTCCACTTTTCCTCCCCTCCTCCCCCAGCTCCATTTGGTCTGTTCATGCTAAAAATAACATCAAGATTCATGTCTCTGAAAGAGATGGGCGCCAGAGAGAGGAGAACTTGCTCACTAAAAGGCTTGTGACCATACTTATGGCCATATTCCACAAGCCTGGATCATGTCTATTCAAGGAACTTCATTCCTAACTCTGGAAAGTAGAGGGAAAAGTTCCAAACTTGAGGAGGTTATCCAATATCTAGATCAAAAATCTTTGCAGCAGTTCATTTCAAGACATATATGGGAGCTTTTCAAGGCACTGCATGGCTCTGTTTTCTCTGTGCCATAGCCCATAAGAGGGTTTACTGGGTGGCATATTCAAGAAAGGATATAGAAGCCCTAAGAAAGATTGTGCACCTTCTTTTGAAGGCCCCAGGAGATCTGCACCAGGTCTCAGACATCTCTGATGTGCATGTTTGAAAGGCTGACTGGCAGCTCTCCCTTTCCAGACAGTAAGCACATGCTTGCAGGGGGTGAAAAAAAAAAAGGAGCTTCAGCAAAAGTACATAGAAGGAATTTGTTCTGCTGAATCAAGTGGCAGATGTCTGCTCTCTGAGCTTGTAACAAAGCTTGCCCCTTCATGGTACTGAGGGGTTCCAGGCCACTGGAGATGTGCCTTTTCCAGGAAGATTTCTAATGCTGCTCATCTCTAGTCATTGAAGAGCCTGGGGTTTTTCTTGTTGGTTCTTATTCTTTTGTGAAATAAGACATCTTTTCTTCCTTAAAGCAGAGCTCCAGTGTCACAATGGCCTAATTTGTATAATTGCCATCTATCCTCAAGTTTCCCCTGCAGTTTCAATTACATGTCTGACTTCAATTAAAACTCCTTCATTCTTGTCCCAGACTGGCATCCAGCACAGCTAACAGTCATGCTTATTCTCCTCTACCCCAAAGCTGTCTGCACCATCCTAGAGGGATGGCTGAAAGGAATTTGAAGCCTCTTAGGGGGGAAAAAAAAAGCATTGATCATGAGTTACTCTCCCCTTCTTCTTCTATCTGGAGGAACATGGTTTGAACAAGGGTAAGTCCCAGAGAGTTAAGGGAGCAGAGCAGAAATGAAACAGCCTGCCTGGCTTTGTGGATATTGGAATGGAAGAGCTGGCTTGAGCAGGCTGAAGACCCTCCAGAAGGTCTCCAGGGGATGAAACCATGCCCTTCAAGTGCTACAAGAGGGAAAGGGAGGTGAAGCCTGGGGTAGGCTTTACCACACAGGCAGTAGGGCAAGTTTCCATAAAGCAGCCTGTCGTGTAAACAAGATGTACCTTTGACATCCTCCCCTTCAGGGCACCAAGGCATGAAGCAGGCAATGTATTTCAAGCCAAACAGGTGATTTGTAGGTGCTAAGTGTTCATAAAGACAAGATTAAAGAGCTCTCTGATAGCAGGGCAGTAAATCATTCCCCACCTGCAGAGCAGAGTACCAGGCACGGATGCTCCTCCGACCCTGATTAAATAAAGGATGGCTCAGCAAGATGGGGGCTAAAGTTAGCTGACAGCTCTTGAGTGAATTGGTGTCTTGCCTGCTGCTGTTGCAGCTGATGGCTAATTTTCTCCCAGAGGAACCTTTGCAGAGGCTGGTAATTAAAACCAGTGGAAGGCAATCAGGATCATGGAAAGGCAGACCTGTCTGCCCACTTTCCCCCCAACCGTGAGCCTCTTCAGACTGAACCCTCATGGGCCAAAGCTGCTCCTGTTTAGGATGCTTTAAGGACTGTAACATGGCTGGGGGAATAAAATCACAAGGCCTGGTGCTTTCACTTCCTCCAGTGAAGGAAAGCTATAAATAAGTACCTAATCACTTCACATCCAGCATCCAAGAAACCTTGACAAGCTTTGAGTGTCCTGTGTACTGTTTTGAGGGTCGACTACATACCTATATGTACACACACACATACATGTCCCCAAAACAAACTTTTCATAGCATCCCAGGCTCTCCCCTGATAGTCATGCTTTTCCTTACTCAATCAAATGCATCTAAATAATTATCTGAGTGTTAGAGTCTGGGAAGTGATGGCCCAGATGAGGGAAGTTTAGTAATCAAAGGCTCAGAGTCCAATGGCAGAACCTAGGCTGCATCAACTCCCAGGTCTCCTCCTTAACCAAGCACATGTTTAGACTAAAGGAACAGGTTTTGTTTCAAATTACCTATTTTACTAGCCTAGATAGGACCCAAAAGAACTTAATGGAAAGGAAACTTAATGGGACCTCATTAGATTGTTATAACATTTTTTCTGCACTGTGCTATTAGCTCTTTAAAATAGATTATCGGAGAGAACACCCTTCACAGATTTAAATTACTTGTGGCTTTTGCCTTCCCTGAGTTATTTCTTTCACTTTTTATTCATCTAGGGTTTTCAGATTAGATTCATCAGGGTTTTTTTTTCCTCCTTTGCTCTATTTACAGATACTTGTGCAAAGCTGGCACAGTTGGGTTGTTAGATCCTTCATGGCACAGCTCAAGCCTAAACAGAAAAATCATGACTGGTGGGTCCTGATTTTGGGATATTTTGCCATAAATCTACACAACAGATGATTTGGGGAAGTTGTTTTTTAAAGGGGCAACATAAGATAGGTACTCTAGGGCACCCCCTTTTATTGGAGCTAGAAATACTCAGAATCACAGAATCATGAAGGTTGGAAGAGACCTCTAAGATCAAGTCCAACCATATCTATCACTACCAAGCCACTAAAACCACATCCCTAAGTAGAACATCTATATATTTCTTAAACACCTCCAGGGACAACCTCTCAAAGATCATCCAAATCACAGAGTTGGAGCCTTTCATTGGATTTACAATGCCAACATTCCCTAACTTTGGGTGTTTTCAGGTTTGCCACACTATAACAAGGGAAAGACAGAGTGAAAGTAGTACCTGGAGCACTGCATAGACCTGATTAGATGCTTTACTTCCAGCCAAGCTCTAAAATTAACCACCTAGCTTTGTTATAAAAGCTTTGGCAGTGAGTTTGGGACCAGAAATGGAAGAACTTCCTTTTGGAAGGTCCAGTTTCACATTGAAAATGGGTAGAAATAAGGAAATAGGAAGACCTAAAAGAAAAGAAATCCCATACAATTGCTTTTCCTGAACAAAGTCTGCTTGTTTTGATGCTCTTCCAACTACTTAATTATCTGCACTGAACAAAAACCCAATCAAGGCAGCTGCTGCTTCATAGCTCGTGACGTCTTCTGTTTAGCATCCTGTGTCCACACTTTCCTGAAGCAGATCCAGAGCACATGCAAAAGAACTAAGTGTATTTTCTTTCTTCCCACCACTATCTCCTGCTTTTCACAGTGCAATGCAACTGAATTTCCCTCTGAGAAGAGCAATTTCATGTTTTATAAGCTTTTCAAGCCAGCTTACTTCTACACTGTTCATCTCATTCAAAATACTGCCTCATTTCTGCTGAGGGTAAAAGGGTTCAGGCAATGCAAGCCTCTTGGCTTCTGCCTCTTCTTTGGTCCAGTACCCTGAGACTCTGCTATCACCCTAGAGTGCACCCCAGCATGGCTTCACATTGCACTAATCCTGGCATTTCACTGCTTGTACCCACACATGCTCTTGTGTGCAGAGCTCTGGCAAACAGACCTTGGCTGTGAAGGGAATTACTCTGCAGAAGAGAACTGCAGGACTTTTTCAATGCCCACCTCTCCAAGAGGCTATTTCATCACATCAACCTTTCCATGCCATCCTCTGCTTGAAACTGCAGAGCTGCATTAAGGTATTAGCTTTGGACCATCAGCTCACTGCTTCCTTGCACCTCAGATGTAGACCTTGGTAGACTTTACATGGTTTGTGATTCAATATTTGTGACTAACCAGTCCTCTTTGAAAAAAGACTTCACCTCCACACTCAAGGTCAGGATGAGTCAGGCTGCACCAAGGCTAAATTCTTGCCCTATTCTAATCTCTAACTATTTGTTTCCATTTTACCCAAATATGTAAAACTATGGGTACATAGACACTACCCAGGTATTTGCTCCCTAGTGTAAGCATTGGTGGTTTGCTGCATGCTGATCATCAGCCCTGAATCCTGAAACATCCTTGGGTAAGTTTGAACTAATATCTACAGATGCTTTTGCTGACCCAGACCTAACTGTTAGCTGTTTGTATTCCTCCTCTTGTTTCCACATGAGTTAATTTATACAACTCAACAAAAGAGAAGGAAAAGCAGGGATAAAAACAGGTAACACCAAAGGTACCTTAGCTCTCTCTCCGACTACCTATGAGGAGGATGGAGTGAGATGGGGGTAGGTCTCTTCTCCTGGATTAACAGTGAGAGGGCAAGAAGAAATGGCCTCAAGTTACAGCAAGGGAGGTTTAGATTGGGTATAAGGAGAAATTTCTTTACTGAAAGGGTTGTTAGATCTTGGAATAGGCTGCCCAAGGAGGTGGTGGAATCACCATCCCTGGAGGGGTTTAAGAAATGTATACACACAGTACTTAAGGCCATGGTTTAGTGGCATGGTGGTGAATAGGTATGGTTGGACTTAATAATCTTAAAGGTATCTTCCAATCTTAATGATTCTGTGACTGAGTGTGCTCTCCGGGGGCTACACAGATACCTTGTGAAAAATAGATTCCCTTCTCATCTGAAGGAAACAGACAGTGCAGGGATTAAACCACAAGCCTGTGTCTGGGAAGAAGCAGGGGGACAAAGCATTTGGGTTCAACACCCTTCCTTGCCAAACCCTTGACCTCCTCTCATCTTTTTTGTGCAGCAGGGAGGAGAACATTTTCCCTTTTCTATAGGGACCAGGCAGATGAATGCCTCAGACTACAAAGAGTTGGTGTTGTTTTTTTTTCCTTGTGGTATTAGCAGGGACCACCTACACATCTTGGACACTTCCCTGGAAAGCCGTGACGTGGGTTGGAGCAGCATGCCTACCCCTCTGTTCCTGAGCTTCTCACTGCCACCCCCTGTGCCTGTCACCCTTGCCAGCTGCCATCTCCAAATGTGGCCCCATCAGTGCCAAGAACAACCAGCCTCTGAGTAGAGCTACCCAAGCAATGCCAGAGTCCCTCACAGCCCTGCCCGGCTCCCTGCATCTTTCCCCTTGATTTACGTATCTCTGCAATGTTATTTATCAACTGCTCCCTAATTAATCAGAGGCAGAGCTTGGCAGCACTAAATGAGCAGCCTGTCTCCAGCTCTCCCCACTGCCACCAGCCCCCTCCTCTCCCAGCTACTATGCTTTATCTTCTGCTACAACACTGGAGCCTGCATTCGGTTGCTCCTCATAATAGCAGCCAAGGGGGCTTTTCAAATGATCTCATCTCACCAAGAGAGCAGGCACTCATCCTGCCAGACTGGCATGAAGAGAGGAATTAGCATCCAGGTAAATGCCAGCTTCCTGCCAGTTATCCCACCAGCCACCTGGCTAAAGAGCTGCAGCCACTCTAAGATTCAATAGCTTGCTGTTCTTCACTTCCCAACATCTCCCTGCCCCTGTCACCCTGGCCTGTAACCTCTCCTCCTTCTCTCAGGTTGCTGTCTCTTGCTTTCTCCCCTTGCCTTTTGCCTCAGCACCATCCCTTCTAGACTATGCACCACTTTCCACTGCTTTTTTCCCCCCTCATGTTGCCTTCTTTTGCTCATCTACTTCTGCTTCCTTTCTTCCCCACTCCCTCCTCACGTAAGCCCCAGATCAAGGGCACTGCATGCAAATAAAACTGCTCTGTGTTATTGTCATGAGTGAAGACATAAAAGGAACCTGGACTCTGAGAGTCCTTCAGCTCAAATCTATCAGATACAAAGACCACAGATCCTAATCCACTGAGAAAGTCTTGCCTCTGAGTCAGATCAAAAAGCAAAGCTTGGGAGACATGGGTTATGTTCCTAGCTATGGCATGCATGGATTGAGATGCTATTAGCAGGACATGCTGCACCTCACTTCACCTGTCATTAAGACAGAGGACAGAGATGCTAAGTGACCCAAACTGAGACAGTGTTGATGCTTGTAAAAGCACTCACACACTCAAGGTTAAAGTGGAAGACACTAGAGATTAGCTAGAAATTTTTACATCTCTCTCTCCCCCTTTTTCTCAGTATTGAACATCCTCTGTTCTGAATCAACCTGTGGGAAACAAGGTGGGGATTGTAACATGAGGAAACTCTGACTTCATCACTCTAAATGCCATCCTTTAAAAAGGCTTTTGCAAGAGTGAGCTGGGATGCAGGGCAGACATAGTAAAGCCTTCACAGAGAGCCTGGGCACTGAGCAAGGCCCTCCACTGGCAGAGGCATCACCTCTGAGTGATGACTGAGCAGCACATCTTGCTTTGACACAGCCTCTTACCTCCAAAACATAGGAAATGGGGGTGTTTTCCTGCACCCCAGGTTCCTTAGCTCTCTAGCTGCTAGTATCCTACCTAGCTAGCATATAATGAACACTGAACCCTTCTGAAAAAAGAAACAACCTTTTGTGATTAAGTTGAGGTGAGGTCTTCCTATAAACACCCAAGGTTAGGCAGGACTAAAGAAGACAAGCATAACCTTGTCCTAGTGCAAAACAACACCATAAAACTGTCAACCTTTGCCACATGACAGCCTTGCAAGAGAACTGTAGAGGGAAGAGACCTGAGCAAGGGATTTTAACAGAGCATCACCAATTAATACCAGTCCCCTTCAGCTAACTGAAATGGGGCTCATCTTAGTGAGGTTCACTCAGATATTGAGCACAAAGGCAAGGAGATAAACTTGTTTTGTTGCATTCACTAGCCCGTGCTTTTCATGCTAAAAAGCATTGCTTTTATCCTGCCCAAACAGTGGAGAAAGAAATAAGAGGGGGTGAAAAAAAAAGGGGGGAAAGTCTAGTGCCAATGTTATTTATTTAAAGGCAGATGGGGAAGTATAATGGAGAAAACAAGAAGAGAGACTGGAAGGAGAGGGGAAAAAGTAGTAGGGAAGGCAAGCTGTAGAAAATAGAGATGTAGGAAATGAGGCAGAGATGTAGAAAGACCTGTTCAAAAAGCTTTGATTTTACCTCTACTCTGTGGATACACAGCAGAATTTTTGCTGCCAGTGATGGGATGTTTGTGTTTCTCATGGATTTCTAGCTAACAGTCACAGAATCCTAGAACAGTTGCAGCTGGAAGAGACCTTGAAGATTATCAGTGCAGCCTTTGTCCTAGCCCTAGCAACCTGCTAAATGATGCTCCCCAAGGCAACATCCACCTGTCTCTTAAACACCTCCAGGGATGGGGACTCCAGCACCTCCCTGGGCAGCCTGTTCCAATGGCTGACAATCCTTTCAACAAAGAAATTCCTCCTAATGTCTAGCCTGAACCTCCCCTGGGGCAATTTCCATCCATTTCCCCTCGTCCTACCACTAGGGAGAACAGTCCTGTGCTTTCCCCTCAGCTGTGGGCATGGAGTGCATGTAAAATGCCAATATTGCACCTCCTTGGAGCTTTCTCTCTCTGTAGGGACAGTGAGAGCATCTCCTTTCTCTTCTGCTCTCCCAGGGTCCAAAAAAACAGCAGTTCAAAAAGCATCTAAGAAATATAGTCAGGCCTTAATAGTCTCAGGTGGAAGGAACATTATCTAAACCAGAAGCTAATTATTTGGTGGGTTAAGGCCACTGGCTGGCTCTGCAGAGTTAGCAGATGGACAAGAATGTGGTGGATCCTTTTGCAGGATGGATAGCATGGTGTGAACATCTGTCTGCTGCAAGCAGGAATATGCTCCAGGTCCACTTGGTCTCAAAAGCAGGAGTGCAACCTCCCACTTGGACACTACTCACAGCAACCAAAACTGCATTGGGGTGTGCTTTTTCAGGTGGTGAGCTCAGAGGGCTGGGCCTTAGCTTGGCATAAGGGGTTTGAATGAGCCTCACAGCACTGAGAAAGAAGAATGGCTTAGCTAGAGCTATTAAAGTCATTACTATAAAGACATTACTTTACAAAACCTTTTGCCACTAGGTTGTGAGCCTGAATCCCATGCATTGTGGCAGCACATTAAAATCATTACCATGGCCATCTGACTACTTTGCTGTGGTCTCTGTGTAAAGGAAGTTTTGTGGCTTGAAGCCAAATCCCAATGAGCACATTTAAATCACTAGTAGCATCTAGTAGAAGTAGAGCTGCTCATGTTCTACACTCAACTGGAGTAAAGTCATAGTAAATTGACACAAATGAGAGATCTACTGTATAAACAGACACAGGAGCTAGGGTAGATCCATCCACATGAAGTCCTTAGCAGGAAGGTGTTTCAATTTATGCAAAGATTAGGAGTAAAGTGAACAGCCCTAGATGCACATATTCCATTAGCTGAAGTCAGTCATGTCACCTAGAAAAACACATCATGTTCCACCACAGCTCAGCAACTACAGCTCCAAGTATTCCCACCAGGGCCATCCCATAGCTGGCACATGGCAAACACACAGCACTTTGTAAAGACATGCAACTGATTATCAGTCAAACAGTCACACATTTTCTTTCCAGCAGCAAACACCCAGGCTAATGAAGTTGCTCCTTCTCATGCATGGTTGCTGGAGACAGGTGCTATAGAAAGATAAACCCACTGGTAAATTCCTTAGAGCAGAGAGGGTCTAGGGCCTTGGAAATTCCTATGGAAGGACTGCAGCAGTGCTTGGCTAAAAAGGCAAGAGGATATTGTCGGAAATCTGATTTCTTTCCCCTTCCTCCCACATAAACACAGAATTTCTGATAGGGTACCACCAGCTCTGCCCTGATGCTGTGCAAAGATCTCTGCTGCATTGAGGGGACACACATGCAGATCAGCTGTAAATAAGCCAGCTCAAATATTGGAAGCAGGCTAGGTTGGGCCAGTCTACCTTGCTGGCCACAGCACTAGAAAACTACAATAAGATGCCCACAAGATTTTGAACAACATTGATCTTCCAAGGAATGCATAACAAGTATCTATTTTGCAGAGGAAAAAGACAAGGAAAGAAGAGGAAGGCACACACACAGCACAGAAGGACTGTAGTAGACCTTCCCAAGCAGCTGTCTGCATCCTGTTTCCAGTGCTCCCACCACCTCGCTGTCCTCATCCTTGCAAGCACATCTCCTTCCCTCCCAAGCCTGCAACAGCCATTTCCCCCAAGGGCTCAGACACATCACAACTTTTTAGAGGTCCAAACGACAAGGCAGAGGAAGGCTGTCTGGAAATGACAAACAGAATTAGCCTGCTGTTATGCAGGGAGGCAGCTGGAGCCAGCACTGCTATTTACAAGGGACACGGCTTGCAAAAAGCAAACATTTCCTCCTGGCCCATGGGGGCTCTGCTCTAACTAATGTGTTGTGTGACATTGAAGGTAGATGATTAATCTTCCATCACACCACCTACCTGCATCACCCTTTTCCCTTATCCAATATCTTTTCCTCCCTGTCCCTCACATTTGCAGACATCACTTGCAGAATGAAGGAGTGAAGTTTAATCACTGCCATCTATTGTGGGGAAGAACACGTGGCCATGGCAGTGCTGTACCCAAAACCATCACCACTTCTCCATGTAAAACCACAGACTCAGAGTGTAAACACTCAGCATGCAATCCTGGCTGGATCTGTAAACTCTTTAGGAGCAAAAGCTACATTAGAAACAGTCAGTCCCCTTGCTAACAGGTAAGAGCAACTCACTTGCAGCCAGCTAAAGCATCTTTGATATCAAGTGGCATCATGTGTTTGGGACATTCCTTGAAGGTCCTTATAATCACAGAAGCATTAAGGTTGGAAGAGGCCTCTAAGATCAGCAAGTCCAACCATACCTAGCACTACCATGCCACTAAACCATAGCCCTAAGGAGAGCATCTAAATGTTTCTTAAACACCTCCAGGTAATCAGTGTACATCTCTCTGCCCCTCAGTGCTGGAAGGCAGTCTTACAGAGCACTCTGGAGGTCTCTGTAGTGAGCTAAATTTGGCTTATCTGGCACAGTTCTATATTAAGGTCAACTGTACTTAGCTCTAGCCAGCCAGGCAAGAGGTCTGTTTTCCTGCTGTGTGCTGTAACACACATACAAGCACAATGCAGAGGGTGTTCCAGGCCTTCAGGTAAATCTACCTCCTGCTTTGAAGCTCAAAAGGTCAGCCTTGAGGTGGGGTTTGACACCAGCATTGCAATAGAGAAGAGAGGCAGGAGGAGCTTTGCTGGTTGGAAGTTGAGCTGTGTCAGAGGAGAAGACTGAGGGGGGATCTTATCAATACTTATGGATATTTAAAGGATGCATATCAGAAGGATGGGGCCAGGCTTTGTTCTGTGGTACCTAGTGACAGGACTAGAGGCAAACTAGCACTCAGGCAGTTCCATCTGAACATGAGGAGGAACTTTTTTCCTTTGAGGGTGCTGGAGCACTGGCCCAGGCTGCCCAGGAAGGTGCTGGAGTCTCCATCTCTGGAGAGATTCCAAACCCAACTAGACCCCATCCTGTGCAAGCTGCTCTAGGTTCTCCTGCTCTGGCAGAGGGGTTGGACTAGATGATCTCCAGAGGTGCCTTCCAACCCCTAACATTCCATGAGCTCTGAATAGAAACACCACGAGGGCTGCAGGGCAGATGGGGAGCATTAGCAGACTTCTCCAACTAGGCCAAGCTGTTTGTGCATCCTTTAGCCAGAACATGCCTAGACATAGTCACTCATGCAAAGTCCTTACTTTCATACAAATCAAAACTCTGCCCTAATAACACAGCTTGGAGAAGAAAGCCATTCCTTGTTCTTTCAAGCTGACCTTTTCCCTTTGCCCAAGCACAGTTAGACCCCTTACAAGATTTGGTACATTCAAGAAGAAGTTTTTTGAAGCCCATTTTGACCAGCCTGTTCTGCGTCACCGCTTCCACTAATAGCGCAGACAAGGCCGATCAATGCCTTTAAAGGAGATTTGTGGTAACCACGAAGAGTCAAATGCTGCCACTATGGAGATAAATGCCCCTTCAGTTCCTCAGCTGCTGCTCACCACAGCACACCTCCTCCTCCTTAGGGGAAAGTTTTTAACTCCAAACCCAGCTGCTTATTCAGTTGGGGTAGAAGTTCAGGACTGACTCGTGAGGAACCACTTCCCCACCTGACTCTGTTTCTCAACAGAAAGTACTGTGCTTAAAAAGCAGTAAAACAACATCTTTTTACACTGTACTGGATTATTAATTCAACATTGATCCAGAGGAAATATGCATGCCACTTCCTACAGCACCCTGACTTTGGAATGTCTCCCGTTGTCAAGCGTTAGGACTGAGCCAACCACTAATCCAGGGACAGATATTCTCTATTATCCCCTTTTCCCCACTCCAGAAATTAACAGAGAAAGAGACTTGTGGATTGGAAATGAAAATTAAACTACTTGAATGAAAATAATAACAAGAGAATGAGGGGTGTATATATATATATATATATACATATATATGCACACAAAACCAACAGCACACCCAAACTCTCCTTGATGGCAACTCCATCCCCACAGATGCTGTAGCAGAAGGACTCACCAGCAGACAGGAACCAGACTCAGGGGTTGGATCCTGGAACTGGATTCAGGAACTCTTGAATTGAGATGGAAGGCAGAACAGAGTCCAGTAAGAACAGAGCTAGGGTTCTGATCCTCACCAGGCTCAGGTGCTTAACCTTCAGGAAGGGTAGAGACCTAAACCTCTCCTTATTTGTACTGGTTGTTAATTAGGTGTTAAAGAGCTTGAATTGAGATGGAAGGCAGAACAGAGTCCAGTAAGAACAGAGCTAGGGTTCTGATCCTCACCAGGCTCAGGTGCTTAACCTTCAGGAAGGGTAGAGACCTAAACCTCTCCTTATCTGTACTGGTTGTTAATTAGGTGTTAAAAATCCTGCACCTGTTTTGCTTGGGTCTTAGGCTTTATGTAAGAGACCCTAAGGTCCAAGCTTGGTGTCAAAGTTTCAGGGACTGAATATAACCTCTGTGGCATGGAACAGCTTGTTTGGACTTAAACTAGGACACCTATTCTACCAATCAGGCTGAAGGTTGGGTAAGTTAGCAAGAAGAAACAAAATCTCAACATCACTGAACTGCAAAAGGACCCAAAAATACTTTCTTTGATTTTTTTTTACCCAAAGATAAGGATTTCAGTACATTCTCCCCAATTAGCTCTTTGCATGAGAAACATTTTCACCCATCTCTTTTTGTCAATCAATCCAGGCAGCAAATAACTGGATAGGAGCTCCCACACTCAAAACAGATAACAAATTAAGCTATTCAAAATTAAATGTATTACTCTGCTTCCCACTATTTTAAAGGCCAAGGTTCTCTAAAGTAGCACCAGATGTTTTAATTAGCAGAAAGCAACAGCATATTCCCACACAGCATGTTCCAGAAGGGTAGTAAAGTGACAAAGTAAAAAATCTCACCACAGAACCAATGCATGTTTCATTCTGTATCTTTGACTGCTGCTTCTGCACTCTGCCCACGAGCCTGCCTTGCTCCAAAACATGACTTCAAGTAGATTGTTTTGTTCTTTACCTTTTCCTAGAAACCTTTGTAAATATATTCCCCTTGTGTTTCTCAACTTCCTCTACTCAATCAATCTTTGTCCCAACCCAAATCTATTTCACTTCATTTGAAGAAACTTGACTTTGCCTTCTGATCTAGCACACACTCCATTAGAGATGCAGCCACTGCACATTTGGCAGTCTGTTTGAAGCCAGGGACACAGCAAGGTAAAAATTAATACTCCCTCTAAAATAGTCACAAAAAAGGGTTTCTTACATGGGCCACACGATGCAACTGGATACAGTGGCAGCTCTGCTGCTGCTTACCTAGTGAGGATGTCCCTATAAGATCACAGAATTGTCAGGGTTGGAAGGGACCTGAAAAATCATGTATATCCAACCCCCTGCCATGGGCAGGGACACCTGGCACTAGAGCAGCTTGCTCCCAGCCCCAACACTGCCAGGGCTGGGGCTGCCACCACCTCTCTGGGCAACCTGGCACAGTGTCTCCTCACCCTCCTGGGGAACAACTTCTGCCTAACAGCCAACCTCAATCTCCCCTCCTCAAGCTTGGCTCCATTCCCCTAGTCCTAGCACTGTCTGACATCCTAACAAGTCCTTCCCCAGCTCTCTTGTAGCTCCCTGCAGATCCTGGAAGGCCACAAGAAGGTCTCCTGGGAGCCTTCTCTTCTCCAGACTGAACAATCCCAACTCTCTCAGGCTGTCCTCACAGGAGAGGATTTTGGTGAAGATCTGTGTGTAGGAAAGCATATAACACGAGGGATTTCAGGGAATATCATACAAAAGAACAGTAGTGTGGGCTGTTATTTATCATGATAATACTACTAAGAAGAGACTAATTTGTCATTACATGCTGGAAAACAGAAAGATGACTATTACCTCATAAAAAGAACTTACACCTTTTCCACTAATATTCCCCTTTTTGCCCTCAGCATGAGTTTCTGCATGCCTGTCTATGCAAAATTGGGCACTGAAATCCCTTCCATGGCCACTGGATTGGTGCAGTGTGCTTTCTCTTCTAGTGCATTGTGGTGGCATTCACACTGTCCACACTTAGCACTAGAGGGAAATAAAGCTGAAGATTGCACTGACGGTTATCAAGTTCTGTGGGGGTGGCTCTCCCCAAGGCAAGAGCTCGCCCTGATACCAAGATTGTATTTGTTTTTCCAGCCTCTGCAGAGTTCTGATTGTGTTGTTTCCATCCTTATAAAACCTTTGTAGTTGAGCAGGCAGTTTGGAAAAGCTTGGGCTGACAAGCACGGTAAGATACAGCAATATAATATCACCAAAAGCATATCTGTCCTGGAAGAAACACACATCCAAGAATTAATTCTTTTCTCTACAGTGATAAGAGGAGTCAGAAAACAAAAGCCAACATAAGTGAAACATTCACTACTTCAAAATATTTTGCAGGTTTCACTGGAATAAAGAAGGACAAAGAAAACACATCTAAATTCTGGTGAAAGAGACCCATTTCCTTTCTGAAATAAGCTTAGTGTAAAATCCAATGGTCAATTCTCTCCATCATGCTCTGGGAATGCAGTAGTGAGCTAGGACAAACTACATGCTTGTTCCTCTCCTCTTGCTCCTTGTTTATTCCTCCCTCCACTTGCTTCAGTAGCTTAGTTCTGATTTCTCCTGCCCTTTGGAGTTATCAGGAGTAAACCACAAGATTGATTCTCCAGGTCAAACTGTTCCTCATCAATTGTTGTAAACAAACCAAGAAGGTGTTTTCAAGCCAGTCAAGTCTCCCTTCCCTCTCTCACACACAGATATCCTTCTGCTCCTAAGGAAAACAGGAGCTGAAACAGGTCATTTGTTATTTTCTCTAGTCACATCTCTCCAATTTAATAACACCTACAGAAGGTGATTCCTCTTAATGGGAAACAATAGCAGCTATTGATAAAACAGAGAGGATTACAGATACAAAACCTGAAGCCACTCATTTCTGGCAACTGGTATTTATTTAGTTCAGAAGTTTTGGTTTACTTCAAGAGAAAGGTTTAAGGGGGCACTGAAGAAATAGTTAATGGAGCTGATGAGAAGTCTTTAATCAGAAAGCCAGTGGCACAGAGATTGCCTTCCCAAAAGGCAATGATGAAAGAGCTGAAAGAAGAGATGGAACAGAATGAGAGAGGAAACAAAAGAAATAGGCACTGATCCTTAACATTCTTTACTTATTTCTTTAGCTGCTCACAGCACAGGCTTTTCCCTCAGCAATTCCCAACAGCTTCAACCATTTCCATGTGAAAGTTTTCCACTGGTAGTCCTCATCCTATTTAGCAAGGGGCCACTACCCCTTCTCCTTCAGACAGAACTGCAGCAGTGCATGAATCACTGTAGATGGATGGCACAGGTTAACAGTGAGAGGACAAGAAGAAACTGCTTCAAGCTGCGCCAGGGGAGGTTTAGATAAGATGCCAGGAGTGATTTCTTCCCTGAAAGGGTTGTTAGGCATTGGCCCAGGCTGCCGAGGGAGGTGCTGGAGTCAACATCCCTGGAGGGGTTTAAGAAACATCTAGATGTTCTACTCAGGGCCATGGTTCAGTGGTATGGTAGTGATAGGTAGAGTTGGACTTGATGAGCTTAGAAGTCTCTTCCAACCTTCATGATTCTGGGATCATTCACTACCAAAACACTCTTTCCCAAGACTTTCACTCTACCCTTTTTGTCCTTTCCAGGAATTGGGTATTTTGACCTCTAAAGACTAGACTCTTGTTCTGGGCTCCCTCATCTCCTGGTGCCTCCAAGTTCTTCAGCAATATCAATACCTAACTGACACAGGTACTTTCCATGAAGAGTTAAGCATGTGAATGAGGGATCCTTCACACACAATAGTGATGCTCAAACAAGCTTTGGCTCTTCTTACAAGTACTAAACTGTTGTGCTATTGAATATATGCCAAAAGTGGAGGAGATTCATGAGGCTTCATATCCTTTTTAAATGGAGGCAAGTGTTACAAAACCACAGAGGAAGTCTGGAAAAGTAAAACCCTAAAACCTAAACAAGTCCTGACTCCAGACTTCTCGTGAGTTTTATGCCCTTTCCCCCCCCCCTTTCATTTAATAATAATAACAATAAAAAAAATTAATAAGTGGAATGCTCTGTAGTAACTTTGAAAGAAGTAATTTAATAGAAAAAAAATTCAGAGTGCCTCAAGTTAATTTAATTCAATCCTAGGCTCATGCTGCTGCCAAATTGCACATTTCAAAACTGCAGAGCCAAAGAACTTTAGGTGCCCTCTGAGAACACCTGAAGTGAAAGAAAAGGCAAGGGGAAAAAAAAAAGACCCATGAAAGCAAATTAAGGCAAAAAAAAACCTTGCTGGGGGTTGGGGGGGGAGAAGGAAGAGGAAGTTTCAATTAATGTGCAAGTGATTTAGTGCTTAAAAACAATAGGTAGGTAGAAGTGTCAGTGGCATTTAATTATTTAATATCCTTTGAAGGGAAGAGAGAGTAGGTCAAGCCAGTCAAGAGGAGGAAAGCTCATCAGTGAAAAAATAACTAGCTTGCAAAATGAAAGTACAGCAGAGTAATAGAAGCCTGAAAGGCAGGGCTTCAAGTGAGAGAAATCAAGGCACTCTGGGCTGAAGTCTTCCCTGAGATGTACTCAGCAAGGGGACACAGAATCATAGAATTGTCAGGGTTGGAAGGGACCTGAAAGCTCCTCTAGTGCCAATGTGCAGGGACACCTGGCACTAGAGCAGCTTGCTCCCAGCCCCAACACTGCCAGGGCTGGGGCTGCCACCACCTCTCTGGGCAACCTGGCACAGTGTCTCCTCACCCTCCTGGGGAACAACTTCTGCCTAACAGCCAACAACAATCTCCCCTCCTCAAGCTTGGATGCATTCCCCCTAGTCCTAGCACTGCCTGACATCCTAAAAGGTTCCTGACCAGCTTTCTTGTAGCCCTAGAGACATGCATCCTCAGATATAATCCAGTCTGGAGATGATGAACACACCTTATGGGTTTGATCCACTCCCACTGTGAAAGCAGAACTGATTTACAACATTCATCTGAGATAGCTAAGAGGCCATAGTGGTCAGAGAGTAGGCAAGAAAACATCTCTGAGATGCTCAACTATAACTCAATGCTCTAATATCCTAATATCCTACAGCAGAAAGGGTCTGGGAATTGGAAGGATGCAACTTAGGTCTCAGGACTGCTCTGTATAAAAAAGCAATGCATGATGTATTACCAAGCCAAGGCTTTTTTTCACCAGTCTCTTTCTATCTGTACAAGTCCATGGATCACATTGCCACCACATTGTCCTTCTAGTGTCTTTCTACTAAAACCTCTACTCAGAAAGCTGCCACATGAGACATGACATGAGTAACCCTTCCAGCAAGTAACTTCATCTCACAGTTACCACAGCTCAACAGACCTCCCCATCATCACTTCTAGCCCCTGGGCCTCTCTGCCAACCTTCCTCCATGGTCTCAAAGCTTAGGACATGAGTGTCAGTAACACCACAGGACTTGATTTGATGACCCAAAGAGAACTTTTGGAGCCCTCTACGCTTAATCACCAGTGCCTTGCTTTTACTATTGGTCCTAATCTTACTGTTCACTTCTTTGAGCAAGTGAAGGTATATTCTCCAAGCTTGCTTTAAGTTCAAGGTTACAGCAGCTCTGACTGCAGAAGTATTACATCCAAAATTAGCAATACAGTTTTGACCCAAGGCTTTAGACTCTCTGCTATGATCTCCTTTGAAGGGATGGGACACAGGTTAAGCTGGATGTCATTGGAAAGTCAGTCCTTTCAAAGAGATTTTTGATAAAGCCAAATAATTAACAAATGACCTTGATGTTATCACACTAACTGGGCACATTTGCCATTGTAAGAGATATCTCAGCTAGTATCAGAAGATTGTTCAGTGTTCTCTTTATATATATATAAAAAATACATGAACATAGAGAAATATAACATTGATTTTTTCATCTATATAAACCCTTGTATACATATACACAAATATACATGCATATACATACATATATTCATATATATTATATAAATATATATATTAATATAACTATTATAATTTATTGTATATTATATATAGTACATATATATACACATATATGTATAGTATATCTATACACACATACATATATATATTATATAAAAATATATATTAATATAACTATTATAATTTATTGTATATTATATATAGTACATATATATACACATATATGTATAGTATATATATACCCATATACATACATATATTCATATATTATATATAAATATATATTAATATATCTATATTATAATCTATTATGTATTATACATTACACATATATATACACATATGTATAGTGTATATATATATATATACACATAGATGATGTATATAGAATCAGTGCTTCCCAACTCACACTGTTTCTTTATTTTACTTTATCCACTTGCTCCCTTTATGGACCTTTCACAACCAAATTCTTCCATCTCCTATCTGCCAAAGATGGAGAGAGGGTGATCCAAGTTCTTCAAGTGCATAGCCTTAGATAAGAAATGATTTCCAGCTACATGAGGTGTAAACTTGGTCCCAGCTTCACCTCATTTCATGCAGCCTTTATATCCTCCTCACTCAAAAAGCTGACCACTTGAGGGTAACTTCGAATGGGCTCTTCCTGAACTATAAGAGAACTTGACAATTTGCATGGACAATCAATATTATGGCAACAGATGGAGTTCTAGTAAAAGAGATTTATAATGGAATATAATACACACACCATTATTTACTGGCTTTTCTAATATTTACTGTGGTATCTGAAAAGGCTTTACATGGATCCCTGAAGTTATCCCCCTTTTTGGCATCTAGGGAACAGGAGTCCATATCCTCTAAGATAATTAGATGCTTAATGATCTACGTGTCTATTTACTTTTTGGAGGATCTGGGCTGCAGAGAATATTAAAGAGACTTGACTCAAATGTCATACAAAAAGGCTGTGGTAGTGCCTTAAATAAAAACAACACGAGAAGGGAACCAGAAACCAATCTCCTAAATCCATATACTTTGTCTTAACTACTATCCTTGTGAATTACACTGTTATATAATGTAATTAGGAGAAAATAGCAAGTTCTATTCTAGGAACTTCTAATCAGTGACAAGCACTGCACTCCTAACGATCTCATTAGGAAAGAAATGCATAATTGCATGGTAGCACCATCCAGCAAACTACACCTCCAGCTACCTTTCCCAGGTAGATAGCACAAGCTGGGGAGGGAGACCACGTCTGCTGTAAAGAACACCAGGAAACACTCACAGGGAAGACATGAGAAAGAGCTTGTCTGTACTGAACAATTCAAAGGAGGAAAGTAAACTTTATTACCAAAGTGGTGTTTGTTGAAATAAATACTAAGCTGGTGCTTTGCTGCTGTCCTCCAGTGCAGCAGTTTTACAATGCATTTGTATATCATAAAAAAAAAAAATAATAAATTATAATATAGTTATATGGTATAGCTATTATTTATATATTAATATATAAAAAAACATTTATATAAATTTAAATATATTTAAATATATTTATATAAATATATAATAAATTGNTATGATATATACAAATATAGGATATAAATAGATCATATATATTTATAATAATTTATATATAATATATATTAAAATATACTAAATAGTATAAATATTTCTATAAATATATTATTTATACTATATTTATATAGTATATAACTATAATTATATAATATATTTCATATTATTAATATAATTATATTACATATTATATATGTATTATATAAATATATACACATATGTATATATCGCATTTATTATATAAATATATAATCTATATCATATATAAATATGATATATAGTTAATATTTTAAAATTCCTAAAATATGAATTATATATTTATACATGTGTATATATATATGTATATTTGTCAGCTTGGTACATCCCCATAGACTTGATCACAGAATCAGGAAGGTTGGAAGAAACCTCTAAGATCATCAAGTCCAACCATCAACCTATCACCACCATGCCACTGAGCAGAACATCTCTACTTATGTTAAACACCTCCAGGGATGGTGACTCCACCACTTGCACTATGACCCAACCCTATCAGAAGATGAAAGAGCAAGTAGCTGGCCCAAATCCCTAGAGTCAGAGCAGATAACTGCCACCATCAACAGCCATCAGAGACCACAGCTCAGCTGGAAAACCTGACTGAGGTTTGAAGTCTCCCACAGTGTGGAGTCATCACTAGATATAATATGGCACTTCCCTCAGAAGGTCCTGGTTGAGCAGGAAAGGGTGAGCTCCAGCAGGAAGGGATCACAGCTACAGCTCTGGAGTAACTGGAAGCTCCTGTGAGATCTCTTTGCTGTAATGATTAGTATCCCTGTGGTACACAGGGAGGCATTTAAGGTTCTCAAGACAGAGTAGCTCCACTGAATGGTATTTGCATCTCTTTCACAGCTTCCTCTGGCAGCACCAACAAACTCCTACTAGAGTGTGCCTCTCTGTAAAAATGGGAGTTTTACAGCTTCACAGGGAAGATGTAAAGGAGTAAAGCACCAAAGCAAGGAGTTAGGCATCTGAAAGCTTTATTGATCCAGGTCTAAGTATACTATATTATTGGATTCCATGTTAGGTCATATCTGGAAGCCTAAAGAAAAGCAGCTGTAAGAGGCAGCAACAGGATTGAACTCTAAAGTAAGGAAAGAAAGGAAGAAAAATCAGGAACCAAAATGCTTTAACCTGTGAAGGCAAGGACAAGAAGTGGTTAAGAGGAGATTTTGCTTAAGCACAGAGAAGAAAATCTTCAGAGATACAAATCGTGACTGCTGATGATTCTGTTTTCCTCCTGACACAGATAATGGGATAAGTGGGCATGCATGGAAATCACAGAAAGGAGACTTTCTGAGGAGATGAAAGCTTTTCACAAAGCCAGCTCCATTACACCATTTCCCCTGATGTGCCTCCTGCCGGGAAAGGCTGGGAGTACAGCTCCTCTCTGCTCCTCCATAGCCTGCAGGAGTAGTTGGAACATTTCCTATGCCCTAGGAACATGCCCTAAAACCTAATCTGCCCCTTTTCTGCAAGCAACCAGGCCTGAAGCAGCTCTGAGATGATCCCTAGCTATCTCTCCCACCTTATTTCTTAATGCACTCTTCACAGGGAGAGGCAGGGAGTGGAGACCACAGGAGGTTTAGTATTAACATGAGGAGGAACTTGTTTGCACTGGCCCAGGCTGCCCAGGAGCCTGTGGAGTCTCCTTGTCTGGAGCCATTGCAGAGCTGCCTGGACACATTGCTGTGTGAGCTGCTCTAGGTGATCCTGCTCTGGCAGGGGGGTTGGACTAGATGATCTTTCTAGGTCCCTTCCAACCCCTGACATTCTGGGATACTGTGAGTCACTGGGAGATCTCACTCTGCTCCATCCTAGTAGAATGCTCAGGCCTAGAAGCAGAAGTGTGCTGGAGAGCCCCAACCCTATCTCTGCTGCCTAAAAGGAGGTGCTGAGGCTGGAAGAGGCTCTGAGAGGGTCTCTTGAGGCAGGACACTCCTGAGGCAGAAGAAAGCAGCAGCACCCTCCTGCACTGGGCAAGCCAGCCTCAAAGCTCACTCACTGATGTGTGAAACCTAAATCTCTGTGATGCTCCTCTTTTTTTTTTTTTTCCCACTTGTCCCCACCCCCAATTCAGTCTCCCTCTTTTTTTTGGATGTTGCCATGGAAACTGCATCTGGTTTCAATTCTCTCCCTTTCTGTCATGCCCCTGCTCAGAGGCAAAGGCAGCATCAGAGAGACATTGAGCAGTGATGCAACCAAGCTCCAGCCCTGCAGGAGCAAGGCTGGCCTGCAGCACCAAGTGTGGAACCTCAGGGCTCCAAGGTGCCACCTTCCTCAAACAGAAGGGCTGATTTTACTATTCTTGGGCAAGTTTAACTAAAAGCCAGGTAGAGAAGAGACTTTCTTGTGGCCTCCCAGTACCTGCAAGAGCTACAAGAGGGCTGGGGAAGGACTTTTTAGGATGTCAGGCCGTCCTAGGATTAGGGGAATGGATCCAAGCTTGAGGAGGGGAGGTTTAGGTTGGCTGTTAGGCAGAAGTTGTTGCCCAGGAGGGTGAGGAGACACTGTGCCAAGTTGCCCAGTGAGGTGGTGGCAGCCTCAACCCTGGCAGTGTTGCAGGCCAGGCTGGCTGGGGCTGGGAGCAAGCTGCTCTAGTGCCAGGTGTCCCTGCCCATGGCAGGGGGGTTTGGATATACATGATCTTTCAGGTCCCTTCCAACCCTGACAATTCTATGATTCTATGAATGAGACCCTTTAATGCACCATCCTTCAACAGAAATACACACACCTCAAGACCTCAAGTAGCTCTGTCAGGAGATGCCAGGATTATTCCCATGTCCCTCTACACATTGAAGCCCACCAGCCACCACCTACAGAGAAGTCTGGGAGTCATTGATGTGCTAGTTCTCTTGGAAATAGTACCCCCCCACCACCCCATCCCTCTCTGAGGCTGCTTAAGCAGTGATGCTCTGTTTTGGGCCATGCATTAGACCAGATACACCTGCACACTTAGGGCTAAGCTCCCTCCTAGCCAATGCACCTGCACTTTGCTCTCTTTCATGCCTTACTACTCTGATTTCTCACCACCTCTCCTGCTGGAAAACAACAGGAGTGAAGTAAGGAACCAAACCCAGAAAGAGCCATGCCAACACACCAACAATTTCATTAGGGAGGGACATGAAGGATGAAAAGAAACAATATAAAAAGGCCAAAAAAAAAGGGAAGGTGCATTAGTAAAGACAAAGCTTTCTCCAAGGAAGGCTGAAAAAAATGTTGAAATGGGGCCAAGAGAAAGGCTGGTTTGCTTTTCTAATTTCAGCTTGTTGCTGGCTGAATCCCTTTTCCTACAGCCTCCTCCTCCCACCACCTCCCTGAAGGGTACCATTGCCTCCTCACACACTGATGTGCCAAGGAGCCCTCTGACAGCTCTCTATTAATTAACTTCATGCCGATACAAATTTTATTTAAAGTTAAAAAAATCCAATTCACATTGATCCACCTTCATTGCTCCATCTGGCTGCCAATCAATGGCTGCTCAGCTTCACCTGACAGGAGAATGGAGCTCCCAGCTCCATGCAAGAAGGGAATGCTGGGGAAATAGGAAAGGAAAGCAATGGCTTTGGGTCTCTCCTCTATCCTACATCCATTCTGGAAGGGAGCTAGGCCACTGTCTCTTCTCATAGAATCATAGAATTATCAGGGTTGGTAGGACCTAGTTCCTCTAGGTCCAACCCCCCCGTGCCATGGGCAGGGACACCTGGCACTAGAGCAGCTTGCTCCCAGCCCCAGCCAGCCTGGCCTGCAACACTGCCAGGGCTGGGGCTGCCACCACCTCTCTGGGCAACCTGGCACAGTGTCTCCTCACCCTCCTGGGCAACAACTTCTGCCTAACAGCCAACCTAAACCTCCCCTCCTCAAGCTTGGATCCATTCCCCTAATCCTAGCACTGCCTGACATCCTAACAGTCCTTCCCCAGCCCTCTTGTAGCCCCTGCAGATCCTGGAAGGCCACAAGAAGGTCTCCTAGGAGCCTTCTCTTCTCCACACTGAACAATCCCAACTCTCTCAGCCTATCCTCATAGGAGAGGTGCTCCAGCCTCTCATGGCCTTTCTCTGAACACATTCTCCTTCCTTATTTTTTGCAACCTCAGATTTCTCTGTAGACCTCCTGAGAGGATGAGGTCCTCTCTGTACCAGTTAGCCAGGGTCCTATTGTCTCAGCCCAGGAAGAAGCTTTTTGCATAAAACAGACCTGGTTAAAAGCTCATCCAACACACAGGGCTCAGTAAAGACAAGAGAAGGATGAATTCCCCACACTGTGTTCAGGCTCCCGACAAGATTTGCTGGATTTCTCAATGGCAATTGTCATTTTACTCTCAGAGGGAAAATCTTTGTCTCTTGCCCTTGCCTCTGCCCCAGGAATCGATCTGGCTTCTGCAGAGAACAGCCTTGCCCAAACAATGCTTGGTCCCTTAGGCCTTGTCTGCACTCAGGAAATTGGTTAGCTTTTAAGGGTTTTTTTTCCTACTCTGCACATAGCAAAATAAGATGCTGGAGAGAAGACATAACATAGACATCATGACCAAAGGATCAGAGACGAGCTGCTAGTCCTGTGGTGTCTAACAGAAGCTTTTGCTTCAGCAGCCAGGGCAAATGATCTAAGTATGGTTGGTGGCACAAGCAGTAAGCCACTGGGTCATAGACTTCCTCTGCTTGGTCAAAGTAGCTGTAACAATTGAGAACAGCAGGATCTCAAGTTCCATCTGGTGGTCATCACACTCCAAAGACACCAGGGTTGCTATCAGAAGAGAGCCCACACAGCTCAGCCCTACAGCAATACCATAGCAGTTTATATCCCAAAGTGTTTATCCTTCTGAAATGTCCTTCTAGCTTAGCATTTTCATTGTCAGAGAGGAGATTAAAATACAGCAAAAGTAAGGAATTCTTTCAAGATAACACAAAAAGACCCATGGAAGAGCAGGAAGCTCAACCTCCAGCTCTCAAGTCCCAGGCTAGTGTTTTAACCTTCAGAATCTAAATGTAGCTCCTCAAACCCAGCTTTCTGAGAGACCTGTTAAGGTAGCTGTGGATATAACTGCTACAGCAATGAGCAAACATTACCCACAACCCTTCTCTGGCTCAGTCTCCAGGTCTCTCTGCTGACCCCTCCTCTTTTTGCTTATTTACTCTTTGTCCACTTTCCCAGGGTTTTTTTCTGCCTCTCATCTTGCAAGGACACCCCATCTATGCAGAACTAGAAAAGGAATATCCACAGGCTGCTGAACTTGGAGGCAAACAGCTCTGGTCCTCATGAGCCTGACTTCAAACAATGACTCAAAGGCACTTAAGCTGCCATTAAACCACCTTGGGCTTTTGGAGCTTGCTGGTAGTAAAAGAAAAGCTGAAAGGGAAAAGGAAAAAAAGGAAAGAAGAGAGATAAGAAAAAAAACAAAACAAAACAGACCCCACAAATAAGCTAAATGAGTCAGAGGGAGAACACAGCTATATATTTGGTGTTTGCTCTGATAAACACCACTCCCCATATAGCCTCTGAGGGACCACTCTCCAACACCTCACTTTTCATAGGATTGACAGGGTTGGAAGGAACCTGAAAAATCATGTATATCCAAACCCCTGCCATGGGCAGGGACACCTGGCACTAGAGCAGCTTGCTCCCAGCCCCAACACTGCCAGGGCTGGGGCTGCCACCACCTCTCTGGGCAACCTGGCACAGTGTCTCCTCACTCTCCTGGGGAACAACTTCTGCCTAACAGCCAACCTAAATCTCCCCTCCTCAAGCTTGTGTCCCCTCCCATTCCCTCAAACACATACCCTCTCTCCTCTAAACATACCCTTACCCCTTAGCTCCATCCCTGTCTCAGGCTCCTTCCTATCACAAGCCTTGATAGAAAGCAGCAGGTCTGAAACTAGCTGTTACTCAATCCCAGATTGTTGACCTTTGGGGGCAGGGACTTCTGTATATACTTATAGTGTCCCCATCACCATTTATGGCCTTTTGATATTGCTACAGGAATCACATCTCAAGCCAGAAGGGGTCAGTTGGGCTAACATAACCTTCAGGATAATACAGGGTGGAAAACAATTCTCTCAGCAATTGTAGCACTTGGTGGGGAAAGTTGTTTTGTGTTACATCATCTCCTAGCAAAGTCTGACTAGAAGACTCCAGCTGAAGGAGTGCCTGTCTACCATAAACCTAGTCAGAGCAGCTGGTGTCATCCTTTTTAACTTCTGCCTCATTCCCAGTAGAAATTTGTCTGCCTTCAGCTTCTGATTGGTGTGCGCTTATGCCTAAAATCATCATCTTGTCAGAGCTTGTCAAAACCTTTCTTTCTCTTCTTCAGGAAAAAAAACAAATGCACAAGTTCAGTTTTTGCCAGGAAAAAGCCATGCACAGATGAGAGTGCAATAAAAATATTGGGGAAAACAGTATGTTTAGAAAGGGAGAGAAGCTTTTGCTCAAGTCTTTTGCTTGGATAAGGACAAAGAGCTTCTACTGTTAGCACTCCTAACTTTTTGGTTGAATTCAGTCTAGCCATAGAGAAAAACTTCTCTACTAGTATCCAAAGAGGCTGTAGGAGCTGCAACCTGGTCAAGACTCAGCTAAATCAAGCCATGGTGACCTGATCTGGTGATAGCAGAAGAGGAAGCCACACTTTGAGCCCTTCAGTGGTCCCTGACACTAAGCATTTCACTAAGCCTTCTTCACAAACAGTTCTAGCAGCAAGGCAAAGGCTCTTTCTGAGGGAAAACTTGGGCAGTGTTTCAACAAGAATTGTGAATTTGCTGTTGAATTTAACCCTTGAGTTTTCCTTAGCATGAGAAGGACACATTCAGCTCTCTTTGGTTTTGTGTCCTTGTCCTCCTGTGCTGGGGACAGGCAGCAGCAGCCCAGCCCTAGCTATGAAGAGAATGCTTATCAGCAGAAGAAAATCCTACTAAAACACTTGAGATTCATCCCTGTGCCACAACCCAATTCCCAAGCTGCAATACCTCCAGAAACTTTGGGGGGGAAAAAAAAAAAAATCAACATTTTCTTTCACAAAATTTGAGCTCCAAAAAATCTTTTCATCAAAAAGCCATCAGTTTTCCCACTCAAGTTTGGACAGGTTTAAAGTGACATTTTTTCCTTCTGTTTTGTTTAATATGTCATATTCTTTCTATTAAAAAAAAAAGTATGAAAGCATAGGTGACAAAGTGACATTTCCACTCAAGTTATCTCTTTAAGATGAGAAACAGAAATGGAATTATTTTGGGTAAAAGTACTGATTATTTTTAACTAAAATACTTCAAAACTCCCCTTGGAAAACATTTTTCCAGCAGAACTGATGTTGATTTCCCTCCTAGAAAAGTTCAATTCAACATACACATAAAAACTTCAACCTAGATGAATTCATTTCTCTGCCTTGGCAGTTAATTGGATAGACATGGGCTGCAGGAAAGGTACTAGGAAAACCTCTTTCCAGTGTGTATCAAGGCTCTAAAGAGGGGATGCAGTCTCTCTGCACTTGATTAAGATAGGACCCACTGTCTCTGAGCATACTTTACACTACCACATTGGATATCAAAGCATAAGCAACAGTGCAAAATTGGGAGTATGATAGAATTATCAGGGTTGGTAGGACCTGAAAGCTCCTCTAGCTCCAACCCCTTTGCCTGCCATGGGTAGGGACACCTGGCACTAGAGCAGCTTGCTCCCAGCCCCAACACTGCCAGGGCTGGGGCTGCCACCACCTCTCTGGGCAACCTGGCACAGTGTCTCCTCACCCTCCTGGGCAACAACTTCTGCCTAACAGCCAACCTCAATCTCTCCTCCTCAAGCTTGGATCCATTCCCCTAGTCCTAGCACTGCCTGACATCCTAACAAGTCCTTCCCCAGCTCTCTTGTAGCCCCTGCAGATCCTGCAAGGCCACAAGAAGGTCTCCTGGGAGCCTTCTCTTCTCCAGACTGAACAATCCCAACTCTCTCAGCCTGTCCTTATAGGAGAGGTGCTCCAGCCTCTGAGCATGCTTGTGGCCCTTCTCTGGACATGTTCCAGCACTTCCATATCTTTCTTGTACTGGAGGCTCCAGAACTGGACACAGTACTCCAGGTTGGGGTCCCACAAGAGTGGACTATAGTAGACCAGCACCTACACAGAAGCTAGGCCCTTTGCTGGTGGTTGAGAGCAAGACATCTTTCTTCTAGAGTATGTGATCAAACACATGTGCCTTTGATAGTTCTTACAGCTCTCTAGAAAACTCTTATTTTCAGACATAAATGAAATATTGAGGGCACAGTGGGAAACCTTTCTGTCTGAGAGCATCCTTCTCCTCCTAACCTCAGACCTCAGGACCTGGATACCAAATTTTTACTTGCCCTCATGTCATTTTGTAGATGAGAGAGGTAAAAGGCTTATTTGGTCAAGAGCAAAGATCCCCATCCCAACTGACTATGTTTTACTTCACTAGCAGGGCTATGGCAATATTAATATCTCTGCCCAGGCTTTCTCTTCAGGAATTAGGGAAACATCTAATTTCCCAACTTCTCAGGAAAGTTTACTCAGCAGCTGAGTCTTTCTTTCTATTAAATCCACACAGTGATGATAATGTGGCTAGAAATATTTGCCAGCAAGGGATTGAGTGGGTGGAAAACAGGGGTTTGCTGAATTATTACTAGACTAAATTAATTTTAACTTTGGATATGTACATTTCTCTTTCTCTCTGCTTCCTACACATTGCTCACTTTGTCACTCCAACTTTCACACCTTACCTAGAAGAGTCCTAGCCAAGCATGGCTTTTCAGGGTGTTTCTTCTATTCATTGGTACCTCACTGTTTGGGTTCATGAAATGTTGTGTCTTAAAGGACATCTGCAAAGTTCATATCCTGACTGCACATCCACCACCCAACAGCACTCTATGCATCTGCACTGAGGAAAAATTGATCAGTCCTTTAGCTTCCTTTCCCTGCAAGGCATGTGGAGGCAGCACACAGTAAATCAAGCACTAATACTTCTGTTAGAAGAACTTTACCAAGGATCTGACTTGCATAACAACTCAGCTAAAAAAGGCTGCATATGCAACATGAAAAGCATCAGAAAATGCCCACTGGAGTGGCTCTGGGAACTTGAAGGTTGCTTAATGGTCCAAACAAATTGGCAGCTTTCCTCATCCTTATTTACATTGTGCCTTCATTTGTATGTTTGAAATCAAGCAGAGCTTCTGACATTTCATAGAGCACCTAGGATGCTGAACTCAAACAGGGAGAAGGCAGTAAAAACTCCCTGCCAGGAGGATGGAGTGAGCTGGGGGGAGGTTTCTTCTCCAGGGTTACCAGTGAGAGGACAAGAGGAAACAGCCTCAAGTTGCAGCATAGGAGGTTTAGATTGGATATAAGGAGAAATTTCTTCACTGGAAGTGTTGTTAAATCTTGGAATAGGCTGCCCAGGGAGGTGGTGGAATCACAATCCCTGGAGGGGTTGAAGTAACAAATAGATGCTCTCTTTAGGGCCATGGCTTAGTGCATGGGAGTGTTAGGTAGAGTTGGACTTGCTGATCTTAGAGGTCTCTTCCAACCTTAATGATTCTGTGATTACTGTGGGGATGTTGCTGCTGCTGCATCCATTGCAGGGCCACACAGGTAGAGGTATTTGCTGCTTTAACATCCATGTTCATTCATCCAGCCAGCCAGTTTAGCAAGAGGAGAAGCTGCAGCTCCTACTGGCCACCTGCTTTACTGCAATACCTAACTCTTTCTCTCTGGTTTAGCATCAGCTTGATCCTAAATCTTATTTCTTTCTCATCTACCAGCACCATCTCCCAACCTGTAACACAGAACCTGGCTGAAAGGAGAGACAATTTCGTTTTGAGGTTAGACTAGAGCAAACTGAAGTGGCTACGCAGTGTGCAGGGAGAAGGGCATGCTATGGGTGACACTGAATTAGTCTTGCAGCAGAGCCTGTTAGCACACTGCTCTGCTAGCTGTGCACTAGGACCTCCTAGTACAATAGGGAGTCTGAGTCACATTCCTGAGCCAGATGGAGAAAGATAATGACAGTGCCAAGTCATGGTAGAAGAGAGTGGAGTAAACAAATGTCATCCAGACCTCTCAAATCAAAGGGCAGCCCCAAGAGGAACAGGGAAGCAGTTCACAAAATGGTGGAAAGCTGTATTTGGCAAATCTGAGGAAGGACACAGCATGGCAAGTCATTTTACTACCTATCTAGTGAACCTAGATAAGCTACTGCTGAAGTGTAGGCTAGCAGAGGGAGAATAGGATAGAGGCCCCAAGACAATAACCTGGTCTGAAGCCAGGAGCAGCATGGGAATGGCCCTGGGCAACACCTAGGAATGGAATATCTTCCCCTTAAAGTAGGGGCTTGATAGAAAAGTTATTAAACAAAGCTACAGTAGGACATCAGATTAACCCTATCAAGTCTCACATGCTCTACATGTATGATTTGCCTAACTGCCCCTTTCTCTCCTGTGGCTGGCCTTAGACCTTCATCTTTGCAGTGTTAACATTCCAGCTTCTCTCCTATTTTGTAACCCCTACTCCATTCTCCAGTTGGCTCAGGAGGTCTGTGAGCTGTTGCAAGGGATTACAGAATCAAAGAGAAGCCAAGATGCCATGCAGCATTCATGATTGTGCCTGCTACACCATGCAAGCTTCATCTAAACTGTTGTTTCTTTTCACTGGATCTTGATGCCCTTCTGTTGCACATCTTGATTAGAATCACACTCTAGTGTTGGGAAAGATCTGTACATAATCTGTAAGAAAATCAAGTTGAGAAAGTATCTGAGGTGGTACTTCTGGTACACAGAATGCTCCAGAGCTTATGCAGAGCTACTCCTTACCCTTGGCAACACAGAAGAGAAAGGTAAATATATTGAGGGCAACAAAGCTAGTGCTTTATGAAGCTGTTGGACATGGAAGAAACTAGAGATCTGAAGGCTCTCAGACTCATCAGTGTCATCTGACCAGGTCTTTACATCTAGCCCAGATTCAGGAGACACAAAGACTGGACAACGCATGACTTGCCTCTAGCCTCACTCCTTCCTTTTGCCTAGGTGCACACCAGGAGGAACAGGCTGGCAAGTAGAGCTGCTCATTAGAAAACACTTTTAATCAGTCCTTCATGAAGCTCCCAAAGTCATCAGCTGATGCTGAAGGATTGCCAGGGCCTCCATGATGAATGCATTTGCAAATCTTGCTGCAGAATAATTTCCTTCCGTCGCTAGAGCACTCCAAACAAATTAGATTCCCTCTAATCACATCTCCTGTCTACGGATGAGGAAAGATGGGACCAGTCAGCACAAATGCATTTAGGAGGTGGGCAGTGGAAGGGAGAGAGTGGGAGGTAAGGGGCCAAGATGCAGCAGGCAGGCAGATGAGGTTTGAGGAGAAGCTCTGAGCACTGGTGTGGACACATGGTAAGCCCCAAGCATGTTAACAGCTCTCCTGCTGCTTGCACATGAACACACAAGATGAATACTGCAAGATGGAAGCAAAAAAGCCAGAGATCCACCTGGAATTTGACAATGGTGCAGAATAAAAGGGGAAAGCAAATCATGCCAGGATCATTTATTCCAGAGGGTGCAGCACTCACAAAAGATTGTACAGATGAGCTAAAAAGCATTTTCCATGATGAGGCAAAACCTATGCTGCTTTCCATACTGTCTTCCTCATGCCCTACCCCTCGCTGGGATATTTGAGTTAGGGAAGCAGAAGGAACAGTTTCCCAGATAATCCAGAGCAGGTGATACACAAGATGCAGTACTAGGATAGAGACACAGTTGGGAAATGTTGATAAATACCAGGTGGCCATTATGCCATGCTGGAGGCATTCAAAGCTGGTAGCTCTTTTAACTCATACTATTAGTTGAATAATATCAGGGACACAACAGGCCTTCAGTTTAAAGACAAACCAAGGGTGAAGAGCACTTGGTGTTTTTAAACATGGAAAGTACTGCACCCCCAAAAATGGTCTAAGTAAGCTGTCTGTAGGATGCTATTCTTCTCTACAATACATTTAGAATAAATACTGGAAGCTGGCCCAGAAAAATTATTGCACAGTAGCATGCTCATACCAATACTATGTCCATCAGCTACAGGTTCTCCTGAATGCATGAATTAATCCAGCAACATCTTCCTCCTCCCTTGCCTGAAAAATCAACTATCATTGCTTAGGGAGTGACCTGACAAGTCACAGGTTATAGCTTCTGTTCCAGGACTGGACAAGTTCAATCCATGAAGATAGATGGTGATAAAGGCAAGTCCAACATTTACTTTACCCAGCTATTCTCCAGCATTTGCTTGAGATCCATCCTACCCAGTTTTGCTGGGAAACTGGAGGAGCCTGATATTCTTAGAAAGCAGATCTTGCCATGTTTTCATATGTGGGATGTGAGAGTGTGCAGCAGCATGGTGGAAAAGACAAGGATGGAGAGAGAGGTGATTCTGCCACTGCACTCTGCTCTGCTCACACCTCCTCTGCAATACTGGGGCCAGGTCAGGACACAGAAAGGCCATGGAGCTGATGGAGCAGGTGCAGAGGAGGCCACGAGAATGCTCAGGGGCTGCAACACCTCTGCTCTGAGGACAGGCTGAGGGAGCTGGGATTGTTCAGCCTGGAGAAGAGAAGGCTTCAGGGGAACTACTAGTGACCTTCCAGGACCTAAAGGGAACTTCCAAGAAGGCTGCAGAGGCCTGCAGTGAAAGGACAAGGGGCAAAGGTTTTAAATTGGAGAAGAGTAGATTTAAACTGGACATTAGAAAGAAGTTCCTCCCCACGAGGGTGGTGGAACACTGGCCCAGGTTGCCCAGGGAGGTGGTTGAGTTCCCATCCCTGGAGGCATTCCAGGTGAGGCTTGCCAGGGCTCTGGGCAAGCTGCTCTAGTTGGGGATGTCCCTGGCCACTGCAGGGGGGTTGGACTAGATGAGCTCCAGAGGTCCCTTCCAACCCAAACCATGCTAGGATGGCCACACTCTGGGAATACAAAGCAGTAGGAGCAGGCTATGAGAGTCAAGTGTGATGCAAAGTCTGAGCAAAGTATATAAGGAAGGACTGAGAGCCAGAGTGCACTTGCAGGCCTGTGTGCTAGCTGCTGAAGGACTCACAGTTGTGCTCAGAGGAGTTAGGGTAGTTTTTGGCTTCCCCCACCCTAGCTGGTACCACAACTTGCTGTTTGCAGTCCTCACTCTCGGCAGCTCAGAAACTCTGCCAACAGCTCACTAAAGGAAAGAAAAAAAGGAAAATGTAAGCCCAGTCCATGGCCCTTTTTAATTAGCTGGGAGATCTGGCACCAAGCAAGCTGACACAGAAGAGACAAAGTAAAGAAAGTCTTGTTTAAAGTACAGTGGGGAGCAGGAGGGGAGAGGAGGAAGGAGAGGGAAACTGCCACAGGAGCAATTGGCCTTGTTTGCTCTCCTGTGTGTTTTTCCTCCAACGTGCCCTGGATTTCTATAGGGGGCAAACCCTTCCAGGCCAGCAGGTTCAAAGCAAAGCTTGGGCCAAGAGGCAGGCTACTGCCAGCTCCTCCTCCTCTCATTCCCTCACACTCTTTTTCCCCCAGCCTGGCACAGCAGGACTCTTCTTCTCAGGTATGATAAGCGAAACTCCTGAGCAGGGCTGACAAGCTTCCAGCTCACGTTCCAGGAGCTGGGCTGGCCACTGCTGCTGTGTGAGCACACTTTAATAAACCTCTGATTTTTATCTGAACATTTTATTAATCCAAGCTCAGCTGTTGGCCAAAAAAAAAAAGAAAAAAGCCCATGCCTTGAATATGCCAATGTGTGTTACTGCCAGCTCCTAATGCCAATGTTCCTCTGCCCACAGTCTCCTCTGCTTCACACTGGGATGTGTTTTGATGCAGAGCTTCTCCTACTTTCTTGCCCCTCCATCATGCTAGGCAAATGGCAGGAGCTCTCTGCAACTGGTTTGCAGAGTGATTTTTGAATAGAAAGGGGGGAAAAAATATATTGATTTTTCATTCCAAATGAAGTTTTCATTAAAAATGAAAAATCCTACATGTTCCTACCACTAAAATGACTATCTTCCCCATATGGAAAGACACTGGGTAGCTACAAAGTATTCCTAAAGAAAAAAATGAAAGCTCTTTCCTTTCTTCTCCTTCCACTGCTGCCCTGCTGCTGTCATTCACCACCTCTGCTGACAGATCCATCTCAATCCTCTCCCAGCGTGGGCTGAAACGTAAACATCACTGGGTGCTAGAAGTCAGCTTGCTGCAACATACTTAGAGGAAAGGCATAAGAAAAGAGATGGAGAGCTTTGTGTGGGACCAGGCTTAAAAGATGAGATGGATGTTCTCAAAGCATCCATAGTCAGGGCATTTTTTTCCATGCCCTGGCAGATAGATTGACATGGCTTGCTCCAAGAAGAGAGTCTGCTCTGCAGCTCTTCCTCTTCTTATTGTGCCAGTCTGAGGATGGCACTTGACTGGGCCATGTTCTCACTTCATGGAGTAGCTCTCCTGCTGTCTATAAAACTGATAGCCTTCAGTGCAAAATTCTGTGAGCTGTTAGAGCACTAAACACATTGCAGGACTATGCTACTGATCCACACTCTTTACTCTTTCCAACCTGGCAACTTGATTTTGGCCTTTTGTCCTTGAAGGAAATCACACATTTTCCCCATTCCATCTCTCTGCAGAGGTTGTCCTCATTTGTCCACTGCTCTTTGAGATGCTTAATACATTTCAACCCCAAGCTTCAGAGCAAAATCTGCCATTCTGTATTCCAAACCCCACTCATCTCCTGCTGCAGGCACAATTTGGCTTCCAGCCCACTTAAGCCAGGCTAAATCCTAACCTACTCCTGGAAATCCTAACCTACTGCTGGAAACATCACATATGATCTTAGTCAAACCACTACACACCTTAGCTCCTGATGCCTAAAATAGTTCAGCCCTGACTCCAGCAAGGATCATGAGTTAACATAGAGCAAATAATGACTGAAAATTAGAGTTGATGTTGTTCTTCTAAAGGCTCTGAACAACAAGCAGGTAGGGAAACTAGCTGTGGGGATAGAAGGCAGAGAAGTGAAATAATGAGCTTAGCAGTGCCATGGGAATAAGATGTCCCTAAGTCCGATTCCTATTAGGGTTTTACATCAAGTCTGTATGCTCCCTGTCTCACTGTATCCTCAGGCAAAAGACAGCCTTGCTGCTTATGCTAGCCAAATGTTACAGTCAATTCCTTCAGCCTCAATCTTTGGGTCTATCTTCTTTTGCAATCAATCTACTAAATAAAGACCAAACCAAACAACAACAAAAAAAACCCCAGTAAATCAAGCAACCCTCTGTCCCCTGCCAACAATCAAATTGCATCCTGCACAGGACCACTAAAAGTTACAAGGAATGCTGCACTTGGTCTGCTGTAGGCTTAGGAACATAATGCTAAGGAGTATTTCTGCACAAGGACTGGAGCTCAAAGCAGGTTCATTAAGATTTGTAGTCTGCATTATCTCAAGGCAAGACCTGCTTGGCCCTAGGCTCTGGACAGCAAAGATGATGTGTGTGCCATGCAGAATGATTTAACTTAAGTACTTAAAAGTAGTGTTGACATATTAGTAGAGCTTGCTGATCAAGCTCTTATGCTCAGCTAAGGAATCTGACAGGACTTCTCCCCTCACACTCCCAAAATAGCTCAAGGGATCTTGCACACTGCTGTGAGGCACATGCAAAGAGAGACTCTCTTGTTGTTTGTGAGCTTACAGCTGTACTGCTAAGTTCAGCCTTTCCACAAGAGTGGTTGCTTAGATCTAGCCACACACAGGTTACTTAAAGAGGCCCCCCCCCCCCCCCCCAAAAAAAATCATGGCTATAATAATCAATTAACAGTTCCTCCAAAACTCATTACTTCATAGTTTGTTCTGTGCTAAGGATTTGGTTCTCTCTTCAGCTAGGTGTAAGAGCTCAAAGTGGAGGTGTGAGCATCTTTCACACACCTCAAAATCTCCTTTCAAAGTGTCAGACAGAGGTGGTTGGACTAGACAAAGACTTGCTCTCAGATATTTCTGGGCTTCTGACATGAAAGGCTCTATGCTACCAGATAGTGAAGAAGCTTGGAGAGAGTCCCCTCCAGTGAAAGTTTAGCATTAAGAAGGTCAAACTCTTAACAAATACAACAGAAGGAATAAACCTGTTAGTTCTGTCTCCTGAGCATAGTTTTAAAAGGACTAAAGAAGAAACAATTCTATTTTTTTTTTAATTCCAAGCACAATAATTGGGAGACAGAAACCACCAAAACTGACAGAGTGAGGGCTGCTCCTCTATACCCCAGATGAACAGATGACAACTGCTGTTCAAAACCATCTCTCTTCCTAAGCTTGTGCCATATTTGTACAGAGCAATATTATCCTAAATGTCTTCTAATTATGCCTCTGGATTAATGAAAACCTGTTCTATTATTGAGGGGGTCTTTTGCAATATTTATAAAACATGGATTGGATTAAGGAGGAATAAATAAATATGTAGAGGGTTGCCTACCACGTAAATAATAAATATTCAGGCATCTATTTTTTTTTCCCCCCACAAGATGGTTTAAATCTATGGCATTTTCAATAAATCTTTAATAACTCTGCAAATATTTATTTATTTGCCTTGAAGCAGAAGGGAATTGCAAGAAAGCTCTGCAGACTCCAGAAAGGGCAGGCAGATGGAACACATGCCCTACCATGGAGCTTTCAACTATCTGCTGGCAAGGAAAGAAAACACAGCCTGAGCTGCTCCATGCTTGGGAACAAAGAGAGTGGAGGGATGCAACTTCCAGGAATTGAATTGAGAAACATCCTAATTACTTCATAACCAGTCACACACACCAACAGAATCATAAAATAATTACGGTTGGAAGAGACCTCTAAGATCATCAGGTCCAACACCATACCTATCACAGTCATGGCAGGTTAGCAAAATTGGACTCTTCTCAAGTATTTTCTCATCAAATACCTGCTAAAACAATAGCATTGTGTACTCATTTGATATTATGGTAAGAAAAGCTCTAAAATTAAGTGCCCCAAACACAGTTAACACATTTAATTTTAATAGGAAAAGATGGTCATTGCATGTTAAATAAATACTGCTTGTAAAGAGCAAGTCAAGTTGCTGAGTTTTTAATAGCTGAGCAGTAAATAACTGTTTATGCATCATTACATGGATTTGGAAGCCTCAGCAGATATACTTTTAATAATCAATTGATACTTAACATATAATATCTGTCTCATTAAATCAAAGGAGATGGATGCAGCCCACAGTAATTACTGTATATTGTTACAATGCCATTGGATTAGGGAAAGATATTTATTAAGGTGGAAAAAAGTCAGAGGTAGATACATATCTCCTTGCCTGTCTCCTTACTGCAGTACCTTGGGCTGTCATCTCATTGATTTCCCAAGATAAGCAATGTTCACCCTAGTCAATACTTGGACAAGATAGCACTGAGGGAAACCTAGAGTGCTGATGGAAGTGATGCAAGTGAGATTGCTCTTTCATTTTCCAGAAGGAAGGGGTGATGCTGCAAGTCTCCTCTGAAGTGCAGCACCCCACAGGGCACATTGCACTCACACCATCAGTGATGGAGCCATGGGTTGCCCCATCCAGGCAGACACCACAGCAGGTAACTGCTAAAGATTCCAGATGCAGCATTGCTCTCCATTTCACCTCAGAAAGAAATGTTCCACTGGGACAAGCTGAAGCAGAGAAGATCACAAAAGACTTCTTTTTACCTGCTGAATATTGTTTTCTCCCTTCAAAAGTCTGTCTAGCAAATCCTCTACACCAGTTTACAGCCTTACACCTTTAATGGGACAGGACCAGTGGCCAGACTAACAGCTGTTTATTTTGTAGACACTGTGGTTCCTCTAAACACAGTTTGGTTCTTGAGACAGCAAGGTGGTTTAAAGCCTCTGAGCTTCCCTAGCTCTGGCTGTGCCTTGTGTGACATAGCTTGAGCTGAAGATATGCCTGGGATCTAGCTCAAAACTTTGGTTCCTGGGTACACAAACATGCTCCTGTTCATTGGTAACTGGAATGAAATTACCCTTAGGCAACACATTTAAAGACAAGGAAAGACAATTTTGGCATGGGCTTTAAGTTCTTGAACAAACAGCACGTGCACATTACAAAGGCAGAGTATGAAAGTGTAGCTGAAGCTAAGGAAAACCTGCTCTAGGCTATCCACAAGCAAATGGGACTGGGCTCTTCAGCACACACAGAGGGCTGGCTCCTTTATTCATACATGGGAAAGCAGAGAGAATCATACAACAGTTACAGCTGGAAGAGACCTTGAAGATCATTGAATCCAGCCTTTGTCCCAGCCCTATCAACCCACTAAATGATCATAGAATCATAGAACAGTTCCAGCTGGAAGAACATGTCACATACCAACACATGAAAATGCTTTATAAAGCAATACATTAACTTGGTTAATACTAGCAAATCTTAAGTTTCTTCCAGTTTTCATTCACAACATTTAATTTAACAAAACTTTTTTTCTTTCAAAATACAGAAAGTTATTGGCAACAAAAAGTCCCCTAGATTTTCTTGCATAAATAGATGCTGCCTGGATGTCAGGAAGGACATCACTGAAGGAAAAAAAGCCAAGCTTCAAATAGTTATACAAACTCTTAGCCCATTTTGGGTATTGCTAAATATTTCTTTACTGATTGGAATGGAACATCCACAGGCCAAATCCTGAGGTGCTAACAAGCAGAAGTGTGAAGAGAAAAGCCTGAGAAAGAGTTCTAGTATTACCATCTGTCCAGACTCCAGAGGTGGCAGCTACTTTCTGGGTTTCTCAAGGACATTCAGGAATTTCCCTTGCATCATTTCTCAGGATTCATCCAGCCCCAGCTGACAAGCCAGGCTCTGCAGGCCATGAACTTTCCCCATTAGGTTGGTGGTAGCAAGACTCCACTATTCCATTCAACCTAGGTCCTAGATTTACCACCTGTGTTTATCCTCCCTCATCTCAAACCCTCTGCAAGACAGGAAGGCATTTAGAAGCAGAGACATGAAGTGTTAACAGGCACTTAATGGCAGTTTAGAAGGTCACATAAAGCTCTTTGAATCTTAAGCTCAAGTTATCAGGGGCCAAAGTAGTATATTAAAATAGGTGAACCTCAAAAGGTTCAGGTAAGTAGCTAAGAACTCTCCACAAGTTGCAGAAAGACATCTTTAATTCTCAGAGCTTTGCCAAAATTGTTGCTTCTGGTCATACTGAAAATAACATTGCAGAAAGAAATCCTCTAAAGCCTCTATCTTCCCACTAAACTCAAGCAAAATTGATGGGTTAATTTGAACCAATGCAGGAGAGCACTCAAACCTACCTGTTCCATTGACTTTGCTACAGAAAGGGCAACAAGAATGATGTCTTTAAAAAGGAAGACACATCACCATGCCTGCCAATGTTATTAATGGAAAAGCAATGCTACTCTTGATTCCTAGAGCACCCTTTATTCTGGGGTCTCTCACAGCACTTTATAAAGAGCCAACTAAACATCACCCTGCCCCATTAAGGAAGAATGCAGCACAACCAGTTTCAGCATCACTAGTCACCTACAATATTTGAGCCCCAACTGCCTTGCCTTAAGACCTGGTTTTCTTGCCTATTGATTGGCAGAGTGGAATAAGAGTAACTATTAAACCCTAAGGTTTCAGGAACCTAAGTGGATTTTCAAATTACTGCTCTCATCTCCCTTCTTCCCACAGCCTTCCACCCCAATACACAGCAGCACAGCTTTGGACACAGGCATTAAGGGATTTTTCTTCCCTTTCCTTTAAATCAGGAGGTCAAAGCCATGCCCTGGTGGGTTGGTAGCCCAAGGTGGTAAATGGCATCTTGGCAAGAAGTGGAGTGCAGCCCAGAACACTAGGAAGTTCTTCTGGAAGCACTGGAATGAGAGATCTCTTTTTCAGAGGGTTAGTATGTGTTGTATTGGGGGTTATTTAGGAGAAGGTTTTTGTTCTTTTTGTGTTTTTTTTAAAGGAAGTGTGTGGTTAGGAATTTTTAGGTATTTCTTTGGGGGAAAAAAAAGGTCTGAGAGTGAAGCTATTCCCCTCTACAGGAACACTCTGTAGAGAGCCTCTGTTGTCCAGATATCTAGCTGAGTTCATGCAACCACACAACTAACAAGGTCACTTTCCTCCTGTTTTCAGGAAAACTCTTAAGGAGGAGATCTCTTTGAGGTTACAGTGTTGCTGAAATCAGTCAAGATGTTCAGTAATTACAGAAGATTGAAAGAGAGCCAGCCACTCTGCTTAGAGAAGCTAGATTCCTGTAGGAAACCAAGCTAGGAAAGAGGTGGAAAAAAAGAACTGAAAGTCATGTTAGCAGAAAGGTCTATCGGATGGAAAAAACCAACCCAGCAATATAACACAGAGTGCTTTTTTTGTCTGAACAAGTCCCCTGTAAATCAATGGAGCTACTCAGCAAACAAGGACTGCAGCATCAGGCCTGGAGAAGGACTTCCTTGCGCTCACCTTCTGTCGAGATGTGAAAGCAACTCAGTATCGACTCCAAGGCCATCACCAGTAATAAGATCAAGGCAGGAGGAAAAAGAGAGCGTTGAGAAAACAGCTTGCCACAGCCACAGCATCAAGGAATAATCCAGCTGCAGGCCCTGTCACACACGATCCATCAATAGCAGAGGGAGGAGGGTCAAATTCCCCTCTTCCCAGAGAGCCTGGCTCAGCTCTCCTGCTCCTCCAGCCCCAGCCAAAGTGCTTTGCCAGCTGCACGGTGCTGCAGCCACAAACAAGAGCTCGCCGAGGAACCATGCTGGCTTGATTTTATTGTGAGGCAACTTATTTATGAAAATGCTCTGAGAACCTGGATAGGGATCAACGTTCTCCTGCTCAATATTTATTAGAGCCTCACCTGCCTCCTCCCTCACCAGAACAGAAACTGCAGGCACTTTGATTAATGGGTTGGAAAAAAGCAACGTAAAGCTTCCCTGTCGCCTCGGTAAGCACTTCCCTGTATCTTGGTGCCAAGAGGCTATTTTACAGCATCCCAGGCCTCAGTGAATCTCTGCTGATTGCTTGCTGCCTTCCCTACACTAGCAGTCTACTCAAAGGGTGCAGGGTGATGCAGTGTTTTTATCCTGAAGCTGGAGGTGGAAGAGCACAGCAGTGCTATGTCAAGTAGAAACAGGCCCTCCCTGCACAGCAATAAAAGCTCTGACTTCAAATTATCTCCCTAATGGCAGCTGCAGCTTGGGGAATAAACTCAGTTCTCTGTGCTCAAAGCACCCACCAGCACCCAAGAGGGATTTCTAACTGTAGGCTGACTGCTCTCTCCCAAGGCAATGGCTGTATTGTTGGCCCAGGCTGCCCAGGGAGGTGATGGAGTCACCATCCCTGGAGGGCTTGAAGAAACATTTAGATGCTCTAATTAGGGATGTGGTTTAGCAGTATGGTAGTAATAGGTATGGCTGGACTTGATGATTTTAGAGGTCTCTTCCAATCTTTGTCATTCTGTATTGCCTTTAGAGGCAGAGCAGTTTTAGCAGAATCCTGGAGACCCAGGCAGCTCCAGCAGCACAAGTGCTAGCCAGGCCCTAGCCCTCTGCCTTTCTTCATTAGCCACCTCTGGTTGTGAAATTAAGCATAGGTTCACCTTTACACCAGCCCCCTGCTTCTGAGCTAAACAGAGTTTGCACTCTGCTCCTGTACAGGGCTGGAGGATGCTCAGACTTTGCCACTGGCTAGCCAAGAGGCATGGAACACTCAGAAATAGACCCTACACAGTTTTTCAGCAGGATATCTTCCTATGCCAGCAGCTACCTCTTCCCAGAGCTCAGCCTCTCCCTAGCCTTTTGAGGTCTAGCAGAAATATTACTACTGATAGCTGCCATCCCATGACTTTTGGCTGTGTAACTATTCTGGCATGGAGTTCATTGGGTCAAGGCTGCTCCTGCATGATACATAGAGACCACTGATTCAATCTATACCTTAACTAATACTAAGAAAACAGGTTTTTGTTGATAGTGAAAGCAAAGGGTTGATGATGGTCCCTACAGATTGATATTCTTTAAAGCCTTGTACACACACACACACACACCATATCAGGCACGTGGGCACATGTTGCACTGCATTCTTGCCATTAGAACAAGCATCACAAGGCTAAGGAAGCCAAAAGGGGGAAGAAGAAGAGAGTAGAGCATATTTCCTCCAGGAGAGGGCAGTCCCATCCACATACATCCCAGTAATTCATTGCCCATGCTGGAAGTGAATCAGTACTCCATCATGAAAAAGCCTCCATTATCCCAACAGCCTCAGCCAGTCTGTCTTCCCTTGACTGGTACAGAGCTGTGCCCTGCAGATGCCTGAAGTCTGGGCAGTTCTTTAATCCTGCACATTGTGGTCTTTTATCTGCACATTTTGACTAAGAACTTTCTGCTCCAGTGCAGATGAGTGAGTAGCAGCAGCAGGCACAAAGGGCTCTGATGCTGCAAGGGCCTCACATATAAGCCATGGCTTTGCCTTCAGCTGCCCACCTCCCATCTTCCTTCACTTCTACTCTGGAAATCTTCCTCATAAAACACAACTGTGTTCACACACACAGATTATTCCAGTTGCAGACTCCCCACAAGCAGCTTTGCTGCTGCCCCTCACCTCTTGCCCTTTAATCCCTCAGTTGGTGCTCCTCACACCTGGCTCCACCAACCAGTTTTAGTCTTCATTTTCCTATTTCCATGTTTCTCTGCCCACATTTGCCAAGACTCACATCAGACCCATCCTGCAAACCAGCTCCTTGTGATTTCATCAAGGGAAATTCATTAGCAAGGCTCAGTAGGTGACATCTCCCTGGGGCTAATGTAGCATCACACCAATCTCCTCACTCCTGGGCTTTTAGAGAGTATGCTCCTGGCACCAGGCAGCACCTTCAGCCATTATCTGAACCTTGGGATGGTTTAGATTAGATATAAGGAGAAATTTCTTTACTGAAAGGGTTTTTAAGGCTTGGAATAGGCTGTCCAGGGAGGTGGTGGAGTCACCATTCCTGGAGGGGTTTAAGAAACATTTAGATGCTCTCCTTAGGGCCATGGGTTAGTGGTATGGTTGGACTTGCTGATCTTACAGGTTTCTTCCAAGCTTTATGATTCTGTGATTCCTTGGGATGAGTAGCTACTGAGTATGTACAGTCCCTAAGGACTTGGAGAGGATTTGGCTGGACTTCAGTTAATTACTACTACAAATTAGATCTAAACTCATTTGTCCAACCTGGGTGATGGATGAGGCTGTTTTATGGCTGCTTCTGAAGTCTAGCTTTTTATCCCAAGATTGGCATTTCTTGTAGACCCTGCTGAGATTCTGCTTCCCAAACCCCTTTTCCCTTCTTATTTTTTTGTATTAAGCTTAGGGCCTCTAAGAGCATCTAGAGAAATTCATTTCCTTCACAAGCCACCCCTCCCCTTCTTCTCCTACAGGAAAAGTCAAGCTGCTTTTTACCAAGTTAGATTCACAGGAGAAATATGAAAGCTAAAAGGCACATGGTATAAATAAACATGCAATGGGAACACAAGAGGCAAAACACTGAGGCCCAATGCAGAGGAGAGACACAATGCAGCATAACAAACAGGGAGCTGGGCTTGGCCTGGGGCATTTTCCAGCTCCATCAATAATTATATAATCTAAGGGTGGCTGATTTCTCAGGCACAGATCAATAGTGACTGCACTGACATCCTGTTCTGGGGTGGTTTGTGGACCTAGGGGCTTACTGCAGCCCCTCACTTTGCCCATGCTGGGGATCAATAGCTGCATTTTGGAGGCAGTGCCCAAGGGCTGGGGAAGTGACAAGTGTGTTCTCCAGACTAAAGACATCAAGATCTACCCACAGCTACACCAGCTTGCTTTTGGGGGTTTTTTTAACCCCCAACTGCCTGCAGAAGATGCAACCTAGGTAGTGCTTTACCTAGGTGCTGTTGGTTGGCAAGAGGTTGAAGGAGGATTTATCCCACAAGCATCTTGCACGCTCCAAACTCACTCCACAGGAAGGAATTCAGTTGTCAAGTGTAAAGATACGGATGCAGTATCTGCAGGGGCTACAAGAAGGCTGGGGAAGGACTTTTTGGGATGTAAGGTAGTGCTAAGACTAGGGGGAATGGATCCAAGCTTGAGGAGAGGAGATTGAGGTTGGCTGTTAGGCAGAAGTTGTTCCCCAGGAGGGTGAGGAGACACTGTGCCAGGTTGCCCAGAGAGGTGGTGGCAGCCCCAGCCCTGGCAGTGTTGGGGCTGGGAGCAAGCTGCTCTAGTGCCAGCTGTCCCTGCCCATGGCAGAGGGGTTAGATATACATGATCTTTAAGGTTCCTTCCAGCCCTGACAATTCTGTGATGCATCCACTTGTCAGGCCTCCTAGCACAGCTATTAGGAGACATGATACCACTACAGTTATCCATATTCTTCATCACAAAAGAGATTTCTCTCAACACTGCAGCAGGCATGCTAAAAATAAGTTGAAAACAAGTTTGTGGACAGAGCATAATGAGCATCTCTGTTTCAAAGAGTGGAGTTCTGCAAGCCCTCCCCCAAATTCCCATTCTAAATGTACAATCACGAAACATTATGCTGGAGGGGGGGGAAAGAGAAGGAAATCATATGAAGAAAACATTGAGAACAACAACCCTCTTTTCTCTTGTTAGCTAACTTGGGATTCCTAGGAAGAGCAAGCCTGAAATATGGATTTCAAACCATTAATACTCTTATTTAAATGCTAGCCTGAGTAGCAGAAGCTAAGCCTGACCCATGCAACTTCCCACAAATGGCAATTACCTCTAAAAGCTTCTCATATCATAGCTAATTAAATTGAAAAAGGCATTTGAAAACACAAACTGGGTGGTTTTCTTCAGGAAAGTGGATTTTTGGGGCTAGGATTGACCAATAGAACACAAACCCAAACCAACTGGCAGAAGATTGTCCTTTCTTACTCCATGCAATTTAACAGTAAAAATAATTGGCTCACAGTGTATGTTATTATTTTATTGGGTTGCAAGCTGTCTCTGTCCAGGCTTTGTCTTGCATTTGTTAGACAAGCATTCTGATATCACTATGTAAAATGTCAAGTAATATAATTGGCCTGCAGTCCTACAAGGGCCTTCCTTCAGACAGAACTCACATGTCACTGGGAATTTCAACTGATTTCCCAGCTGGAAGGCTGGATTAAAGGTCTTTCTATTGCAGAAATGGAAAAACTTGTAACACTGACACATTCATCTTGCCAATCAAAGAGTAATAAAAAAAACCCTAGAAATTACTCTGAAAGATCATCCTAAACAGCAAGAAATCCCTAAATTAATAAGAAAATATACTACTTGTGAAACTCCTAGCACATTTCACTACTGCTCTACACAGATAAGTGGTTGGGTACCACCATGGCTAGGCTGTAGCATCACATTACCAGGGTAGAGGAGGATTCTAACCTTAGAAGTCCAATTAGAGCCAGAAGCAGAGGTTTACTCATCCCTCTGTGCCAATTGTAAATAGAGATCTGGGCTGAACTAAGTGTAATAGTACACCTAAAAAGAGCTTGTTGCTACATAAAGATCCATCATTTGCACAAAGAGGACCAAGAAGATAAACATGGATGATCTTGTCATGGAGATGGTATGGCTATCATTATTTTCCTCTCTGTATCATGGATTTTCTTTGTTCCCAGCTGAGTTTGGATCATGTGAAAGGGTTAGAGGAAAATATGCTTCCAGTTTGTGTAAGGGCTAGTCAAAACATGAAGGGTTGTTGATCTCTCTAATAACAGTTATTAATAGGTAGAAATACACATATAAGGAATATATGTGGAATATCTGTGGAACAACCAGTTGGGTATTATTATCTTCCCATTACTGATGAGTAACAGAGGACAGGACAAAGCAAAGCAAACTGCCCAAGCTTACAAGGAAGCCTGTGGTAGACAAAAGGCAGTGAAACTGAACCTTTAACTCCTACCAAATACCCTTCTTCTTTGGCAGATGCATCAGGAGAGTGATGGAATGAGTTAAAATTGGGGAGCTACTGCAGCCCAGCTGCTTGCCAGTAGCATGTTAAAGCACAGTAATCTGACTTTCAAATCTGTGTCTACACTGGAGTGGCTGCTCTTTTCCTATTTTTCTATCCCTATCAATTCAATGCAGTTGAGAGCTGCTAGATTCAAACCAAACCAAAATAACCCACTTGGGCCCAGGGCATACATATGAATATTTACAGAAGTTTTACCAGTGAAAATGTGCAGGTGGAGAGAACCCAAAAGATAGAGGCTAGAGGAGATTAACACAACTTGTACTGGCATGATATTCTGGATTTGCTATCTACCTCTCCCTAACATCTAATCAAGCTCCTTTGGAAGACTCAGAGGTCTTTTTCCAACCCTAATGATTCTATGATTCTTCTGGGGGGAGGACTGACTTGTCCATTGCATGCTGATGAGTGATCACACACTCAGCATGTTGCAAAATGGGAGCTGCTTTCCTTTGTGAAAGGGACAAACCCTAATTTGCCATAGCCCTGGGTGAGATGGAAGTGAAATGAGCTGGAGCAGACCCCAACCACAGCCTCCCAACCACACACCAAATCGATGACTTTGGGCCTTTCTGAACACGACAGGAGAAAATTACAGCTGAGCTCTGGCCTCAGCCAATCAATCCTACACAGGAACCTGATTTTTCTAGGAATGATGCTGCAGGCAAGGCTTGGGTGACCTACAAAGAGAAAGGTCTCAGTTGAGTGAGCTCTCTAGCTCTCCTTTACTGTTGCCTCACAGTCTTGCCTCTGTCCCATCCATGGGGCTCTGCTGTCATTGCTTTCACTCCAAGAGCTATCTCTACACAGCCAGGACATCAAATAGCAAGTGACTCATGCCAGCAATTACAAGAAGTCACCCAAGCTCAAATGCCAAGTATCCAAATTGGGTAGCAACAATGACTTATGATCAACCCACAGAACAAATCTGATCTTTATTCAGGTAGTAATCACAATGTTAGGAGTTGGAAGGGCCCTAGAAAGATCATCTAGTGCAACCCCCCTGCCAGAGCAGGATCACCTAGACCAGCTCACACAGGAATCTGTCCAGACAGCTCTGGAATGTCTCCAGAGAAGGAGACTCCACAATCTCCTGTGCAGCCTGTTCCAGTGCTCTAGCACCCTCATTGCAAACAAGTTTCTCCTCAGCTTAATACTAAACCTCCTGTGCTCCAACTTGCTCCCATTCCCTCTTGTCCTAACACTGGATGCCATTGAGAAGGGCCTGGCTCCCTCCTCCCAACATTACTAGGACTTCTCTGCTTCCAGACATTACAGGCCACAATTCACAGAATCATTAAGGCTGGAAGAGACCCTCAAGATCCTCAAGTCCAAACATATCCATCACCTCCACACCACCAGACCATGACTCCAAGCAGAGCATCAAAGTGTTTCCCAACCCCCCCCAGGGATAGTGACTCCACCACCCTCCTGAACAGCCTGGGCCAAGACCCAACAACCCTTGCAGGGAAGAAATTCCTCCTTCTATCTAATCTAAACCTCCCCTGCTGCAACTAGAGGCCATTTCCTCTTGTCCTCTCACTGTTAACCCTGGAGAAGAAACCTATCCCCACCTCACTCCAACCTCCTTGCAGGGAGTTGTAGAGACTGAGAAGGTCTGCCCTGAGCCTCCTCTTCTCCAGACTAACCAACCCCAGTTCCCTCAGTCCCTCCTCATTCTTTGATTTGGTTTCCTAATGCTCCTGACAACAACCTCTTGTACAACATCATACCAACAGAGAGAAGCAGGCAAAGTGAGATGCAGTGTTCAAGACTGCCTCATGTGCAGTAGAAGCCAAGCACTGAATAATCAGGACACCACTTGTTTCCTTGCAGAGCTTGTCAGGCCTTACAAGCTCACAAGTGTCTTGAGTGTCCCATCCTGTGTGGGAGAACACACACAGGAGGAGGTGTGAAAGAGATGGGAAACTCCCTTAGTGAAAACAAAACAAACCACCAAACCCAACATCCCTCTCTCCAAAGAAAACCCAGCCAAATCCTTGCAGAAGGAAAGGCCCTGTAGAAACAGATATAATGATATTACCTCCACTTATGCCTTTAATAAGTACTAAAAAGAGCAGTATATGAGATTTTCCCTCTTAATAATGGAAGACAAACACTGCCAAGCCTTACAAATGTTAAGTTCTGTTGGTTTACTTGAGATGCAATTATGGAATTAGGTGAATAAAACAAAGATTACCAAGAAAGCACTACTAGTCATAATCATACTAAATCTGTCACTATAGCTTTGTTGCTCTATCTATCTGCACACATCACAGGGATGCTGCAGGCAAACAGGACCACCAGCAAGGAGCTCCCATGAAGTTAGAATGCCATAGACAAAGACTGTTTGCTAGAAAAGTTTAAACCAGGAGTCAAGCCAAAGGGCTAGAAATCAGTGGTTCCACTATCTTGGCTACCGGATGAGATGATGGAGAGCAGCCCTGCAGAAAAGGCCTTGGGGTGCTGGTGGCTGAGAAGCTGGCCATGAGCAACCAGTGCACGCTGGCAGCCCAGAAGCACAATGGCATCCTGGGCTGTAGCAAGAGAAGCGTGGCCAGCAGAGCCAGAGAGGTGATTCTGCCACTGCACTCTGCTCTGCTCACACCTCCTCTGCAATACTGGGGCCAGTTCTGGAGCCCTCAACACACAAAGGACATGGAGCTGATGGAGCAGGTGCAGAGGAGGCCACGAGAATGCTCAGGGGCTGCAACACCTCTGCTCTGAGGACAGGCTGAGGGAGCTGGCATTGTTCAGCCTGGAGAAGAGAAGGCTTCAGGGGAACTACTAGTGACCTTCCAGGACCTAAAGGGAACTTCCAAGCAGGCTGCAGAGGGCCTGTTTGCAAAGGCCTGCAGGGAAAGGACAAGGGGCAATGGTTTTAAATTGGAGAAGAGTAGATTTAAACTGGACATTAGAAAGAAGTTCCTCCCCACGAGGGTGGTGGAACACTGGCCCAGGTTGCCCAGGGAGGTGGTTGAGTTCCCATCCCTGGAGGCATTGCAGGTGAGGCTTGCCAGGGCTCTGGGCAAGCTGCTCTAGTTGGGGATGTCCCTGGCCACTGCAGGGGGGTTGGACTAGATGAGCTCCAGAGGTCCCTTCCAACCCAAACCATTCTAGGATTCTCTGATCTTACCACCTCTTTCTCCTTTGCCTTGGTGGTCTCTCTTTTACCTCAGTGGCCCTAGCTGTCACTGCATGCAGAGTGGCCCATACATTTCATAGCTGATGACTCACTTTCAGAAATGACTTAGATGCATCAGAGCTCAAATCTCATTGACAGCTGATGGGCTCTGCCCTCCTGAGTGACCAAAGCCCAGGTTTCTAAAAGCTATTTAAATGCCTTAATAGCAGCTTGCAAACCTGGTGCACAAAAAGCCAAGTTTAAAGCAATCTAAATAAATATCCACAAGTGGAGCTAAATGGATATAGAACAAAATTGAATCTCTCTCATTATATTTGTATCTATGTATACCTAAATCACTTTGGAAGAAGGAATCTTCAATCCCTCACTCACTTGAATGGCTTCTGCCCTGTTTAAATAGAGGATCTGTCCTAGACACAATCTCAGTGTTAATCAACATGATTCAATCTGCATAAAAGGATCTTCCTTGTAAAAGAACAAAGAGTTTATAAGCCCAGGACACAAAAGACTACATGCTTGGTCATTTCCATGAGTATGTCAGACTATATCCTTTGAGCTCTGTGCAACCATTCACATTAACATGTCCTGCTCATGAGGCAGGGTGCCTATGCCTCAGCTCTCTACCTATAAGAACTTGCTGTGTGTGCCAGCCTTAGGGTAGAGATTAACCAGAATAAGATCACAGTGGATATTTCCAGGACTTTCACAGCTAGAGAACAAAAGGTGACATTTGGCCTCACATTTATCAGGATATGAAACTCTTCTCATTAAAAAGTCAATGTTTATCACAGCATCTGACAGCAATAGCTGATGTAAAACAAGTCAATCATCTCTGTACTACATGGGGTATATAGGAGGATGCCACTTACTGCAAGATGGTGCCTTTTTAATAAGGGCTTCCATGCTGAACAGACAAAACAAACTCACAAAAGCAGCACAGCAACAGTCAGAGCAACCCAATGGTAACCTCAAAACATCCTAAGAGCTGAGGCTCTATCTGGACATGGTAGAAACTTATCAATATGGCCCAAGAACACTTCTGAAGTACACACTGAAGATGCCCAAGCACAAGCCCAAGTGCAGGG